>JAXIVJ010006255.1:0-68051 GCA_036785665.1 Chirona hameri
CCGGCAGCTCGTTCAGCCTCCGTTTCCGCTCAGTTGCCGCTGCTGTGTCGGGGCGGCTGACTGCTCGGCCGGCTGTGGGGTTCGGCGCGGCGGGCGGCCGGCCGGCCGGCTATCTCAGCGGCCCGACCTGATAGCGGCGCTGCGGCCCGCTCGGCCGGCCGATACGGCGGCACGTGGGTGAGGAGTGGCGCAGCGCACGCCTGCCACAGTGTGGTCTCCGGCCGGGAGCTGTGACGCAGACGCTCACACGCGAGAAATAACGCACAACCGCAACTCGAACACGATAACTTTGCAAACTGATGCTGTGAAAAGGAGCACACACGGAAGGCAGCTGCACGTTCTCAGATCTTTGGTCTCAGCAAATTCCGATGAACAAACAGTTTGTGTGTGTGTGTGTGTGTGTGTGTGTTGTATTTTAACGGAAAACTTCAAAAGCTTTCGTAATCAAGAGGCATGTTGGCGTCCTTGTTATCTGCGCTGACACAGAGGCGCCGTCTCCGGCGGCGGAGGCCCAGTGTGTGTCCTCCACAGCAGCCCGGAAAACAGCCGACTGTCTCAGGAGACATCCACAGCCGACTGTCTCAGGAGTCAGCCACAACCGACTGTCTCAGGAGATATCCACAGCCGATTGTCTCAGGAGACAGCCACAGCCGACTGTCTCAGGAGATATCCACAGCCGATTGTCTCAGGAGACAGCCACAGCCGACTGTCTCAGGGAGATATCCACAGCCGACTGTCTCAGGAGTCAGCCACAACCGACTGTCCTAGGAGACATCCACAGCCGACTGTCTCAGGAGTCAGCCACAACCGACTGTCTCAGGAGATATCCACAGCCGACTGTCTCAGGAGACAGCCACAGCAGACTGTCTCAGGAGATATCCACAGCCGACTGTCTTAGGAGACAGCCACAGCCGATTGTCTTAGGAGACCATCCACAGCCGACTGTATCAGGAGTCAGCCACAACCGACTGTCTCAGGAGTCAGCCACAGCCGACTGTCTCAGGAGATATCCACAGCCGATTGTCTCAGGAGACAGCCACAGGCGACTGTCTCAGGAGATATCCACAGCCGACTGTATTAAGAGACAGCCACAGCCGATTGTCTTAGGAGACATCCACAGCCGACTGTCTCAGGAGTCAGCCACAGCCGTCTGTCTTAGGAGATATCCACAGCCGACTGTCTCATGAGTCAGCACAGCCGCCTGTCTCAGGAGACAGCCACAGCCGACTGTCTCAGGAGATATCCACAGCCGACTGTCTTAGGAGACAGCCACAGCCGATTGTCTTAGGAGACAGCACATCCGACTGTCTCAGGAGACTGCCACAGCCGACTGTCTCAGGAGATATCCACAGCCGACTGTCTTAGGAGACATCCACAGCCGACTGTCTCAGGAGTCAGCCACAACCGACTGTCTCAGGAGATATCCACAGCCGACTGTCTCAGGAGTCAGCCACAGCCGTCTGTCTTAGGAGACATCCACAGCCGATTGTCTCAGGAGATAGCCACAGCCGACTGTCTTAGGAGACAGCCACAGCCGATTGTCTTAGGAGACAGCCACATCCGACTGTCTCAGGAGACAGTCACAGCCGACTGTCTCAGGAGATATCCACAGCCGACTGTCTTAGGAGACAGCCACAGCCGACTGTCTTAGGAGACAGCCACAGCCGACTGTCTCAGGAGACAGCCACAGGCGACTGTCTCAGAAGACAGCCACAGTCTGAGCTTTTAAAAGGAAAACAATTATTGTAAATACGCAGGTGTTTTCATTGAATCGCATGTCGCGATTAGAACAGCCTTTTATTTAGCTGCATTTAATATGAAGCATATTTATTGAATATGTATTAATATATGGATATAAGGATATAAGGAGATGAGATATAAGGAGTAATTTGTGTGCAATCAAGAAACGTTCACCGTTACTTTCGCCAGCAAGGTGAGTGAAATCAGGCTACACCATATTATTCACATTTGCATATTTATGAGAGACAAGTCAGGCCGAAAATAAATTAGATTAATTGATATTAATGCAGGCTTGTGTGTAAATATTAATATATAACTATTAATAGCTATTTCAAGTTTCCCCGTCAGCATTTAAGCAGAGGGCAATTTACGCTCGTCAGTTGATATCTGTAGTATCAAACCTAAATGTACTTGGGTGATGAGTAGCAATTCAAAACATGTTCATCAACTCAACCAATGGACAGTGGACACGTCTAAGAAATGGATTAACGCATTCAATCTGCATATTAGACCTGCGTAAATGGATGCAATTCTTCAGGCAGTTGCAAAAATACACTTTTCATGATTTGATTGTTTTTAATATACTTCCCCGATCCTGAAAGCGACTGTGCTCATTATCATGTACACATTAAGCTTAAAAAGAGTGCGCCTACTGTGTTGGAATGTCAAACATATTTTTGCATACGGTAAGTAGCTATTGGTTTGATTGTTAGATACGATGAAATTCACATCTGGAAGATCATCATCATATCACATCATCATCATCATCATCATCACATCACATCACATCAATTCACATCTCTCAATAGTTAGTTGAATTTTCACTTATATTCTTTTTGCTTATTTTTCGTTTCGATATCGATAAAGCCATCACCACCAAAATCAGAGGGATGTTATGTAAAACGGCGCACCTAAGACAATTAAATTACGGTCACATCATGCAATTTAGAGAGACAAGTTTTGCACAACATGTTCTTGCCACTGTGAACTTTATCATGTGTAAGTTTCGTAGCTCTAAATTGATATCTTCGTCGGAAAATGGCAATCAAGCGTTGCGAGTAGGGGAACAGACGGTACTGTTCGGCTGCTGCTATCAGCACACACGAACTGTTTTGTCGAAATGCTATTGGCTGTCGCTAATGATATGCTGGCAGTTTAATCGATAGTTGCAGTACTTCTAGTAGCGGAAGTCCTCTGGGGTCTACCCGAAACTTTTTGCTACCAGCCAGTTCCTGTGGTCTTTGGAATATCTCAGCAACTAGTGTGAATCTGGAAAAATAAAAAGCATGGTTCAATTCAGAAAATTATGTTCTATAAACCAGTGTCAATAACCCCAAATAAGTGATGTGAGTAGGCACACTCCCTTTCATAAGCAGAATATCACTTCATTAATGCCTGTAACTATACTCATGTTCTTTCCTATTGATGAAATCCCTATCGAAATTCCCAACAACACCAGTAACAAACTGCACCGTTAGTAACAAAAAGTCGCACTAAATTTGCAAAAATCATGATTTTCAGCAGATTTGTGCCTGGTAGCCGAGGATGAAGACAGCGAAACTCTTATAGCAGCATATCTTCCCTTGTAAAGTTTAAGCGACCCTAACTGATTTGATAGCCG
This sequence comes from Chirona hameri, assembly GCA_036785665.1. Classification (NCBI taxonomy): domain Eukaryota; kingdom Metazoa; phylum Arthropoda; class Thecostraca; order Balanomorpha; family Balanidae; genus Chirona; species Chirona hameri. The sequence goes on from JAXIVJ010006255.1 coordinate 3,362, forward strand.
TGGGTGAAGATTCGCCGCCATTTGTCGATACACCACCTGTCGGCCGTTCGTCCGCGGGGTCGGCCACTCTCTGACCCTGTTTGTCTCCGCCGAGAGTGACCTGGATCGGCCGGACGACTGCACCGGTGGCCGCCGTCCCGGCATATGGCTCAATGGCGCAGGAAATGTATCCGTCTGCCTCACGATCCGGACCCGAGCGAATACCTCTGCCGATGGAATGTCCCAATGTTCTCGCCTCATTCCCCTGGGGTGGATGCGTGGACCTTGACTCCTCTTCACCCCCTCCCCCTTCCAGCGCGCTCGGGAACAGGTGGAGGAGCGCTTACCCAAACGATCCCAACCAACAGGTCAAACGACAGCAAACTCTGCGCTCTGTGCCTCTCCTTAGCGGCCCGTCAGCTGAACGCCTGCCCTCGCAGCGCACTGCTAAACAGAGTGAGCAGCCGCCACCCCGCCGCCGCGTCGCCACTGAGCCATAACCGCCGCCGTCGCCAGATCCGGCGCGCGCCTCCACTTGAGCGGCTAACGCGGTGTGGCGGGAACGTCACAACAGCGTCACCACCGGCGCTCATGGTGGAATGTGCGGGTCGGCCGGGCCGACCTCACACCCGTGTAAAAACCGTGTGTGTGTGTGTGTGTGTGCTGTCAACAGGCGCGGAAGGAAGGGTGACCGCCGCCGACAAAGCCGACTGGACAGTGGGCAAACAGCGGCTTTGTGGCGGCCGCCGGCGGACCACCCGCCCCCCGGACGCCGGGACCGAGCCGGTAAGTAGTTGGCAAACGGTGGTCAGGGCCCACTCGAGCTGAAGGAGGAGGCGGCCGCTACCGGCGAACGGGTTCGATCGAGCTCAGGGGTACACACAGGGATGCTCTGGAATTAACCAGCGTCTTCAATGACGTATTGGAAGACAACAAACACAATGATATTGAATGCTGAGTAGTATAAATGAAAGACCAGCAGGGTGGATGTATGGGGACTCACTCAGGGGGAGATATCGGGTCATCACCCCTAGTCACTGAAATCGACCGCAGTTGACACATTTCTTGATTTAAAGGGACTATCCCACCTTAACATTATATTTGAGTTGAGATAGCCATTTGTTATGGCTAGGCATTGACATTACGTATGGTAGCAGTTAAAACAACCACAATGATCTAATCAAAACGATATTCGAGTTCGATTTTGACATCTGTAAAAATAAGGCCCATGTGTATTTGAATAGGGACTCTAAACCGACAGCGTCGTCTCTTTACCCAACTGATAATGATAGTCGACTTGTTTTAAGGTCAGCCTTGGAATATTTTCGTCTTTCATTTATCGACTCGATCCCCGGGTGGTTCGCAATTTAAGCCAATCTAGACACCGGGTGGTTCACTTCTTCTGCGCAATAGATGTCGACAAAAAATTGTGCCATATATTTGGCAGCACAAAGGATTTCCCTGTTATTAAACAAATCATGACGTCACCAACCCAACTTTTCGTTTAAAACTAGAAGTTGAATATCTTCCAAGATAAGCATTTTTTCGGGAAAAAGTTCACGAACATGTTCAGCTGACCTCGCCTGACATGTAGACATACAATAAACTGTGATTCGACTACTTTCACAAAGGTGGGACAGTCCCTTTAAAAGAAAATATAAGGAGCATTTACCAAGGAAAACTGGTTTTACATCAGTTCTTGTTTCGCTAAGAAGCGACACCTAAGTATTTGTAATTTTATCAGGCTTTCTTGGATTTCCCAAAGCCAACATCTTGTTCCTTCCGGATCCGCTAGCGAATGGCAACGGCACAATCCTATCCTACCAGACAGAGACAGTTGCGTTTTTTGCCTGTCCTTTATCGATATAATTTAATACAAATAAGATAATAAATCCATCCGCAAAAATGTATTGGAATAGGAAACTGCTGTGCCTGCTCAGGCACAGCACTGTTTCAAGCACCTCCAACAAAAAAGCGTCGGAAGCAAATACGTGCTATCTAATCTGCAAAACTGCAGATTGGCTGAATGAAGTGCGGATTGGCTGCAGATTGGCTGCAGATTGGCTGCAGATTGGCTGCAGATTGGCTGGCAGGAGCAGCCAGTTGGGTAGAGCGGCGGTTCAGAATGTCGGCAATCACGGCAGTGCTCAGCGGCGGTGGCGGCGGCGGCAGCCACCCCGGCCGGCACCGCAGCCACACAGCAAAAACGGCGCGGCTGATCACGGCCGGGTCAGCGTGCTATCGGTTCCCGGCCAACAGCCGCCCCCCCCCCCCCCCCCGTCTGGTCCGTAAGTTCTAAATATTCTTAGAGCAGCATCTCAGAAAAACTAAAGTAGAAGCATAAAACCCTAAACGTAAAAGCGGCACACTTCATCCACACCTCACAAGAGCACAATCGCAATGATTTCATGACCGTTTAAGGTGAGATTAACGTTTTTTTGTTGTTGTTAAGGTGATCAGAGCTTATCATAGAAATAGATAGATTAAACTGCTCTTGGAGTTTTTTTTTGTTGTATATTTGTTCTCAAGATAGTGTATAACCTTCCGACTGTACACGACAGATGCTCAATTTCACGAGGTATGATCAGATTTTCCGATAGCCAACACGAACGTGGCAAATGAACATGCAGCTTTGGAAGGGTTTCTCAGCTATACAGCTGAGTGTTTCCGTCCGATGGGTCCGAGTCAGCAGATCTGAGCCCATGGATCCGGCAGCCATCTCCGGGTCCGTATCCTGTCCCCGGAGTTCTCACGCCTCACGCCGGACACCGGATCCGCCGGTGCTCGTCGCCGTGGCGGCGGGTTGGGTTACGGCGCAGGTGCGGTGCGCGGCGCTGAGGCCGGACGCCGAGGAGCAGCCACGGCGGCAGGTCGACAGCCGGCCGCGGGTGGGAGCTGCACAGAGAGCCGGCACCAGCAGCTCCGCGGCCGCCAAGAGCTCCCAACACCACACCGACAACGTCGGACACGAAACTACCACATCTGGAGACACCCAAACATATTTCGAGAACATCTTTTCGGAATATCTTTCTGCGCCCTGCCGGCCCTCTCAGCCGTCTCTGTGCGCCGTCTCTGTGCGGTGCCACTGACGCGGCTGGGACGGCTGCACCAACACGGCTGCTGGGCGGCCGATATCGGAGGGCAAACAGGCCGGCCGCCGGCCGTGTACTCACACGGAGCACTGTATCAGCCGCCACGAGCCGCTGCCGGCGGCGGCGTGCAGACGATAGATAGCTACAGTCGGCCCGGAGCCGGCCGCCGCCGCCACTCTCCGGCACAGCACACAGCCACAACACATGGCGACAGCAGCGCTGCTGCAGTGAGGCCTGCTCTCCGGCGCAGCACCCAGTCACATGAAGACATGGCGACAGCAGCACTGCTGCAGTGAGGCCTGTTCTGACCCGCTGTCGGCTGTGGGGTCTCCAAGTTCTGAGCCGGGACCCGCGGGGACACGGCGTTCTGAGGCGGGGCCCGCGGGGACACGGCATTCTGAGTCGGGGCCCGCGGGGACACGATGTTGAGGCGGGACCCGCGGGGACACGACGTTCTGAGCCGGGGCCCGCGGGGACACGACGTTTTGAGGCGGGGCCCGCGGGGACACGGCGTTCTGAGGCGGGAACACGGCGTTCTGAGCCGGGGCCCGCGGGGACACGGCGTTCTGAGGCGGGGACACGGCGTTCTGAGCCGGGGCCCGCTGGGACACGGCGTTCTGAGCCGGGGCCCGCTGGACACGGCGTTCTGAGGCGGAGACACGGCGTTCTGAGCCGGGGCCCGCTGGGACACGGCGTTCTGAGCCGGGGGCACGGCGTTCTGAGGCGGGGACACGGCGTTCTGAGCCGGGGCCGGCGGGGACGACGTTCTGAGCCGGGGCCCGCGGGGACACGACGTTCTGAGGCGGGGACACGGCGTTCTGAGCCGGGGCCGGCGGGGACGACGTTCTGAGCCGGGGCCCGCGGGGACACGGCGTTCTGAGGCGGGGACACGGCGTTCTGAGGCGGGGACACGGCGTTCTGAGGCGGGGATACGACGTTCTGAGCCTGGGCCCGCGGGGACACGGCGTTCTGAGGCGGGGCCCGCGGGGATACGGCGTTCTGAGGCGGGGACACGGCGTTCTGAGCCGGGGCCGGCGGGGACGACGTTCTGAGCCGGGGCCCGCGGGGACACGACGTTCTGAGCCGGGGCCCGCGGGGACACGGCGTTCTGAGGCGGGGACACGGTGTTCTGAGCCGGGGCCCGCTGGGACACGGCGTTCTGAGCCGGGGACACGGCGTTCTGAGGCGGGGACACGGCGTTCTGAGGCGGGGCCCGCTGGGACACGGCGTTCTGAGGCGGAGACACGGCGTTCTAAGCCGGGGCCCGCTGGGACCCGGCGTTCTGAGGCGGAGACACGGCGTTCTGAGCCGTGGCCCGCGGGGACACGGCGTTCTGAGGCGGGGACACGGCACTGCTCTGTAGCGACTTACCTGCGACATGAGCCGGTCGGCGCCGGTGCCCTCCTCGTCCTTGAAGATGATGTCCTCGCTGTAGCTGGGCACCAGGTTGAGGAAGCGCGGGTCGTCCTGCGTGACGGAGCCCTCGGGCAGGCCGGACGCACCCAATGTCTGCTCACTGACGTTCGGCACGTACTGTTTGTAGACGAGCGGCGTGAGTTTGCGCGGCGCCCGGCGCCGGTAGTGTCCGCGGCCCGGCGCGCAGGCCTGGGCCACACCATCTGTGGTCAGCAGCCAGGTCAGCAGGACGGCCAGCAGCCGCTGCCGCCAGCCGGGACTCGGGCCGTCACCCATGGCGGCCCGCTCAGGCTCCTCGCCACCACGCTGCTCGCATCACCAGATCAGACCCGCTGCTCACGTTCCGCCCCGTGCCGGCGTTCCGACACTCTGTAGAGAGTCGACTCAGCCCTGGTCCCACGCAACCTACAGCCGCCGCAACAGTCGGCTCCCCGACCGTACCAGGTACAGTATGAAGGTACCCTGCCAGGTACTGCGGGGCACTGCCACTGCCGAGCCGAACACAGCAGAACTGCCACTGAGCTGGACCACTGCTGCGACTGCTGCGACTGTTGGAGTCAGCAGGTGTGACAGCAGCCGAGAGGAGGCGACACTCGTGTGAGCCTCCGGACAGCGCGCGCGACACACCACTGAGCTAGTCCGGGTCGCACCGCTCGGCCGGCCGGCCGCCGACGCGCTGTGATTGGCTGAACGGCCAGCCACCCGCACCGCGCAGAGTCCTCGCCAGGGCAGGGGGGGGGGGTGGACACCGAGGACTTCAGTGAGCTGAGGAGGAATCGATACACGGGGAATAGAGTAGAATGAAAAGCAGCTTCACAGCGGCTGCCAGAGGTCAGTAACGAGATGGGTGTTCAACAGACAGACGGTTTGAAGCCTGGCTGCCAGACAGGGTAAGACGAGGCGACACGGCCCACTAAGGTATTCGCCGTATTTATCGGAATGTTTGCATGATATCGAAGGAGTGCTGATTTTCTCGTTAAACACGATCCTTTCCCTGCTATCTGTTTACTCGCGCACCGACGGGGGTCCGCGCCAACTTCGAACCGACGAGGGGGCGGACACCACTGAGCTGTCGATCTCGATCTCGAGATACGATCTCGAAAACCACGCACCGTAGCGACAAGCAAAGAAAGCGTTAGATAGCTCCAGACAATCTCTGTCGAAAGTACTTGGTCACTTTAGGTCAGGTCAGTATTGAGGTCACCAGAAGTCAACGAAGGTCAAATCTCGGTTATATATGTGTCCTTAACAACACCGTCTATTTCTCTAGAACTAAAGGAGCTAGCGACGCTAGCGGAAAAAGACGTTTACAAGATAATTGAATTTGCTGACACTCAGGTTTCATCAGATTCGACCTTAGGTTAACAGTTAGGTCAGCAGAGGTCATTGAACAGGACTCATGCAACAGTTGTCGAATTGTTGTAAGGAATAACTTTGAACAGGAATATGATAAAGCAATACAGTTTTAAACATTGCGTTTCTCTCGGTGAGACGCATCCAATGTTATATATCGTCACCTAGTTAGATCATATACCAAAATAGTACTGACCTGAGGTCAGCCAAGGTCAGGTCAGTTTCTTCAAAGTCAAATTTAAATCACGATGCGTCTCAACAAGCCAAACACAATGGTAAAAACTGCATTGGTCTACATTGATTTGGTAAATAATTATTGAAGAAAACCACACGTGGCATCGGGTTCACCTGAGTTGACCTCGTAGGGGTTAAAGACCAAACAAATGGCATGATGTTTTGTATTTGGCACCAGAATGGTGGATCTGGTGAAAACTGGTCAAATTTAGCCATTTCCTATGGATTTATATGCGTTTTCCTTTCCCCCATTGACTTATAATGGGAAGGTCACGAAATTGACCTGACCTTAGGTCACCGATATACAAAATCCGAGATATAATAATTTTAGATACTTATGACCTAATGAAATCCTGTGAGTTGCAACCTTTTTTTTGGGGGGGGGAGGGAAGGAGATTAGCCAGGCCGTCAAAAATGCAACACTATCCTGATATTCCTTTATCGCTTTCGGCATCACTTCACCCAGGAAACTCCAAAACTTCTCATCAAAACACTATCTTCCCTCATATTCTTTACTGTCTTTCGGCGTAGGGAGGCGCTACTAAAACTCAACGGTCTCGGATCCAAAAAGTCATCAACTTCGACGCAAGGGTCGTGACAGGTGTGAGGCGGGGCGACAGGATCAGTCCAGCACTTCGGGCTCTAGTGGAGGGGTTTTCACCCACCCCGTAGTCCGGCCTATAACCATATGCCGCCGCGGGTGGGGAGGAGAACCACCCCCCTCCGGGGCGGGGAACCGAATGACTTGCGCCAGTAGCCAGACTCGAACCCGGAACCCTTGGGTTGCAACCGCTCGATCAAACACTCAAACACTAGATGAAGCCGAAATTTGTTCCATAACTACAGCTGATCTTAGTAAGGCCTTCGACAGCATCGATCACGGTGTCCTCCTCACCAAGTTGGGATGGTATGGAATCGTCCCCTCGTGGTTCGCCAGCTATCTGGGCGGACGAAGCCAGGTGGTGAGAGGCGGTAGTGCGATACCTCTGCCCGTCACGCACGGTGTACCACAGGGATCTATTGTCGGACCGCTTCTGTTCAATATTCTGGTCAATGCCTTGCCCTGCCACCTGTCATGCACGGTCATTGGCTACGCCGATGACACCCAACTATTGGATCGAGCAAAACCGGACTACCAAAACTTAATCGCTCTCCAGACCCGCATCCAGACCACTTTGGCTACCATGGAAAGTTGGTTCAAATCAAACTCGCTAAAATGAACCCGAAAAAAAACCTGATTTTATAATGATTGGTACCAGGCTGCTGCACGAAGACCCAAGACTTCCATTTGACCATTGACAACTCGCCCATGTCCCCGCCCCGCTCGGTCCGGCTACTCGGCGTAGTAGTTTACACCATACTGTCCTGGGAAGATCACATTAGTCAGGCCGTCAAAAAATACAACACTATCCTGATATCCCTTTATCGCTTTCGGCATCACTTCACCCAGGAAACTCCAAAACTTCTCATCCAAACACTAGTCTTCCCTCATATTCTTTACTGTCTTTCGGCGTAGGGAGGCGCTACTAAAACTCAACGGTCTCGGATCAAAAAAGTCATCAACTTCGCCGCAAGGGTCGTGACAGGTGTGAGGCGGGGCGACAGGATCAGTCCAGCACTTCGGGCTCTAGCACTGGCGGATCCCGCCTCCCAATATGGAGGGGGTGGGGCTAATTTCACTGGGGGCCTTCCGAGTTCTGAGCCCCAGGGGCCTCCATATGACCTAAAAGGTACCCCCCCCCCCCATTTGTTCCCTTTTGCAGACTTGGGCTCAGGGTTGATCACATTGTTTTGGTATTCGAATCCACAGACCACAATAGACCTTTTCAAATAAAAAGAGTAATGAAAACGTATTTTTACTATCGTATGAACACAAAGTGACTTCTCCTGGCCATGCTAACTGCTAAGTAATGCTCACTACCCCTTTTACGGTCAATTGTGGAAAAAGTGCACGTATTTCAGTAAGAGTGCAGTCAATTCTCTTACTTTTATACAGCCTCTTATACAGTATCGCGCAACTTTACAACTCTTTACCTCTGGAACTCCGGAACTCGACTCTCGCGTCTTTTAGGCATGCACTGTGTAATCATTTAGCTGGGACTGGATGAATATGTGCGTACGTGCGTGTGTGTGTGCGTGTTGTGTGTATGGATGTATGCTTTTTATATTTTGCTGTATGAATGCTGCTTACGAGTGCCTTTTTAACATGTCTCACCTTTTAACGTTATCGACTCGACACTCGGAATAGCCATTTTATGTTGGAGAGTGTTTTAAATGTCAATACATACATACATACATACATACAATTTCGACAATACGACATAGTGCGTTAATATTTGGAAGCAGAGCATGATATAATTTTTTTATGTTTTTTCGTGAAGTTTGCTGCACATAGGTAATCGTACACCCTTTTACGGTCAATTTAGGCGTAAGTGCACGTTTTTCAGCGATAGTGCCAGACTTGTCAATGATTCAATGTGAATCGACTACTGTTGATTGAATCATTCTTATTTCAAATGAATGACTCATGAATCGATTCACCTCATGCGCAAACCTGTTGTGAGTCACTGATTGAATCATTCATACAGAGAAAATAGGCTGATTGAATCATTCATTGCTCAAAGAATCATTCTTTTTTGGTCGAACAGCATAAACTGTCCACAAAATATGCCAGCGGCCCAGCATTCATATGTGCCCTGGGGACAAACCAGGCACTTAATGGCCAATTATATGAGCTCTGTGTCCTGAGCTGTAGCCTGTAATTCATCTATGCGTAAAGAAAGCGAGGCTTTGTGTCCAACTTCAGTGGGCACAAAGCCACTGTTCAATCAGCCCTAACTAGGTGAATACCTTGGAACTGGTAGGGTTAGGGGTAGGTACCTAAATACTTAGAAAAGGTAACTAACTCATACTCTGGTTCATAAGCCACACAGTACACGCACACCTTTTTCACACACAAAATTATCAAAAGGTACCCACCTTTTCCTAATTTCTAGGCTATACCATATCAAAAACTAAATCATAAACAAACATTTGCATGACCTCCGCATGTTCCAAATATCACTGTCGCATCGGCGCCGCTTTATTCCACATCATGCTTTATAAAAAATAATACCTAATGCAAAATCAAAATAAATGTTCTATTCGCTTAAAAAAAGCGAAACGTGAAGTCATTAATGCCGTTGGAACTTGGAATTTGCAATTATAATAAATATTATAAATATCATTTTATAATCAAAATAAACAACACGCGTGTCTAATTGACTCACATTCACATTCGGAAATACATTCGCGGACTATTTGGATTGGCTTCAAAATTGGTACACAGATAGATCACGACCTAGTGATCATTGTGGTAAAATCTTAGAGTCGCACATTCAAAATCAAAGGAGTTAGGGCAGGTCATATGTTTAAGGTCAAACAGCAGACTATTCTGAGGTGCATGAAAATTGGCACACAGGTAGAGCATGACCTCCCTATCACGCTCATACAATTTTAGAGTCGCACATTCAAAATCAAAGGGGTTAGACAAAGGAGTCGACACTTCCCTTTAATGTTGAGTGATTGAATCAAGATTGAATCATTCATTATGGTAATGTTGGGTGATTGAATCATGATTGAATCATTCATTATGGTAATGTTGAGTGATTGAATCATGATTGAATCATTCATTACAGTAATGTTGAGTGATTGAATCATGATTGAATCATTCATTATGGTCCGTGAATCACTGTGAATCGACTCATGACAAATATGAATCATTGACAAGTCTGGATAGTGCATTCAATTTCGACAATACGGCATAGTCCGCGATTATTTGGAAACAGTAGTTCGGCGTGTAAAGGTCCCATTTCGGCATAGTGCAATCAAATTCGGTGGACGATCATTCAATTTAGAACTTGTCTCAATCTTTCGCTGAGCTCACTCGATTTCGGCAAGAAGAAAAACAATTTAGGCAGTGTTCATTCAATTTAGGAAATGCCCAATTAGGTTCAGCAAAAGGAATGGAGCCAGCCCCGTTTCCCTTCCACCTGATCGTTACCTATTGACCTGGCTGTTCAGCGGCCGGTTTGCAGTTCTACCAATATGATGGTGTGCCAGTCACGAGGGAGAACCATCACGTTCACGACGGCGATCAGTGGTCACTGCAAAAACGGCATCGTCTACCAAGAGATACAGCGTTTTGAAGATTTAATTCAGAGCACCGGCGCGGCGCCTTCGTTGGAGAAGGCAAAATACGTAGTAACCATGCTCTTTGATAACTTCTTCGACGGCAGTGCCCAATTGAAAATGAGTTAATTGTGCTGAAAGCGCACAAACGTCAAGCAGAACCTGGCTGCTCAGCAGCAAGATATCGACGACAGAGTGTCCGCGGCGCAGGTGGGAACGTTGTTTGAGGGCTGGCGCCGCAGCTCACTCCTAGCATCACGGCATCACGGCATCGCGGCACCGAGATGGCCCTGCAGTCCGTGACTGGGACCAGGCCGCGGCGCAGTACCGGCACTTCAACACGCTCCTGCATGTGAGTTCCAGTGTGCAGCGAATAAGGATGTCGTAGCATTAAAGGGATTATACGGGTTTTTCCCAGAATAATTGAGTTACATAGTAAAACGTACTTATAAAGGTGGTAGAAGTCCCACGGTAGCCACATTTTTCTGGAAATGACCTCTTCTGCACGTAAGGACATTCTAAAGTGCGCGGTGATGCCACCGCGTATTTTCTGCAGGACCGGCTGAGGCAGAGCCAGTCATCTCTTTTATGCTAATAAAAACACCTCACTTATGGTATATTTCCGGTAAAATAAGCAATATTTGAAAAAATAAACTTGTTTTGTTCCAACGACAGCAGCGGTTACTTAGTTTTCCCATAAAATTCTATATTTGTCATGAATTTGCATGTCAAAAAATTAATACGCCACCGCCAAATTATCAACGCTAAAGGCCAGGGACAAGAAAACCACAAAAACACAAAACCTCAACGAACAGTGTGTAGTAATACAAAGTCCCGTTAGTTTTGAATTGCATAATAATTTTGTGATCCAGTGTAGGACTTGCAGATATTTCAAAACTCTAAAATTGATCTTAACCCGCGCACTGCAGTGGGTTGATTTCCGCCCCCCCCCCCCCCCCTCAGGTTTTTCAAAGATAGCGAAAAAAACGGCGGCGCGCAGCGCCGCCGGGTTTTGATACACTTGTTAGGACATCAATTGCGCACACTTTGAGAAAACAAATATGCTCGGGTCATCTCAGGTCAGGTCACCAGACCAGGTCAAGTGACCCCACCACCAAAAATGTTTGCAGTTGTGCCAAAGCCAGAGTTTTTCACCGATCAGGTTGAAACTTACAGGATGTCATGAAGGCATCAGTACTTACAATTCGTTTAACTCGGAATTTTGATATCGGTGACCTAAGGTCAGGTCAATTTCGTAACCTCCCCATAATAAGTCAATGGGGAAATATACAAATGCTTCCTATTTCAAGGATATGCATGGTACTAGTCCAATTACTTCTGGATCATGTTATTATAGGATATTCTTGATGATCCAAGTGTAAGTTTTGTTCAGTGACCCCTATTGGGTCATTTGAGGTCATGCAAGGTCACCATCACTTTTTGTCAATAACTCTCGACATAATGAAGATAGAAAAGTAAAACAGACATCAATGTGTTTGTCTCGTCGAGACACGTCTTCCCATATGCAATATGCCCTACTTGGGTCACCACTTGACATTGACCTTAGGTAAAATTGTTAAATGACTTAACAAGGTCACCATATATATTATTCAAAGCGCCTTGACAAGATAAACACAATGGCGTAAACAGTGTTCCGTTATATTTATTAGGTAAAAAGTTAATAGCAAAACACCATTTAGCAAAAAAAAAAGCTTTTTTTTTCTTCTTTTTGACCTCTGGAGCCTCAAATATTGACTGAAATCAATATCTGAGGAAACCTTAGTGATTACAAATTTTACTGGCTGGCATTTGCTTTTTTCCCGTTTGTTTCTAACTATCATCGTTTCTGAGATATATGGGAATTTCTGGAGCGATGTCCTAAAACAGGCAAAAAAATGAAAAGTTTGACCTTTGATGACCTCTGGTGACCTCAATTTTGATCTGACTTAAAAAAAATACTGAAATACTTTCGATAGAACGTGTATGAAGCTATCACATGCCTTCTTCCGCTTCTCGCTACGTTGCGTAGTTTTCGAGATCTCAGGGGGGGGGGGGCGGAAATCACCCCCCCCCCTGCAGTTCGTGTTCGGCGCAAAGCCCCTGCAGTGCGCGGGTTAAGATAAAAGTGGTGGACAGTAGTGCCGATCAAGTACTCGTTATCTGATACTAGTCTCGAAAAACGCCCAAGTTTTAACGCAGATAATTGCTGAAATAATGGACTAAATGAGCATTGAGGTCCCTGTTATATGTCTTAAACATGTTTAAAACTCATACAACTGCAAAAGAGTGCATTTACTTTCAGGACGGAAACCCGTATAATCCCTTTAAATGACAGATAATGAATGCTTTAGGCACATGCACATTTAGCAAGGTCGGTATACAATAAAAAGTAGTGTCAGACATTGGTCCGAATCATGCAATAATATTGTTTCTCAACGTTATGGTGGTGGCCCTCTCAGCCCACAACACAGGCAATTATTCCTCACAACGTTGGGTGGCATAAGACAGTTTTTTTTACATACCCAATTAAAAACAAAATCCTAGGTTTCTCCTGTAAAATATAATTAGCTTTATGCAGCAGGAGAAAGCAATGAAATATTGCATGCATATGAGCCCAATAAGTAAATCCCGTGCGACTCTTCAGTTCTGTGGGAAGCTCAGGTGGCCGTTCCACCCCAGTCTGCCTACAAATAACTTGTGACCACGAGTCAATACAAAGTACAAAAGTATAGGACAAGGTAGAATGCCATGCAACATAGCATAAAATACAAAGTAAATGTGAATAAAGTACGCAATTTCGCCACACAGTCCTGTCCCGCTCCCTCAGATCCCAACAGATATCAGCCTCCCTCCTTCAGCCGGACGCACTCTTGGCTCCCTTGACATTGACAGGAATTCTGTTCCATAGTACCGAACCCGATAGCCGAAACAGCGCTTAACCATCTGGCTGCGCATTGAGTACGCACGGTAACTGAATAACTGAAGCGGCCCAGCTGCTGCTGCCCGAATATCCCGCGCCCGAATGTCTCGAACGGAATGTCACGACAGTGTGAAGACGAATATCGCAAATACCATGGCGAGGGTTACCGGGTTGTACATATGCCAATATGATTTTGTCAAATTGCCAAACTGTGTCAACTTCTTACTTAAGCGGCGGAAGGTGCAAAATTTGTACACGATAACCATTGATCAAATGTTGCATTAAAACATAATGCATTCCAGTACACAACAAAATCGGGAACATTCGGTCCATTCGCCTAGCTACCGTCGAGGGGGGTGGGCAGTAAGGGAGGAGGGGAGGGGGTCAATTTGCATCCTAGGGATTAATTAACCGTGTCTCCCTGGTTTTACAACAGTTAAATGTGAATATAAGCGACGATGTTGCAACAAGAAACGGCGCTTTTAAAATGCCATCCTATTGTGACTAACACCAGAGTTGCAGTCTCCATTATACCGTATGGGGAAAATTTCGGAGCTTTTGGGGCAGACGAAAAATCAAGCTAGGGGGCTGAAATTGTACATGCTTCCTATTGGGTCACCAGACAATGGTAAAATACCAGGTGAGCGGGTCTGCCAAATACTTCATGAAATTCGACGGGGCCTAATGAGCATTTCTCACCTTAATCACAATGATATAACGGACGCCGGCGATACTACGATTACCTATGTGCAGCAAACTTGACGGAAAAACATAACAAATTGGTCGCGAATTCACATGAACATTACCTAAATCGTTTCACGCAGCCGAATACCGAATTATTTGACGAAATGCTGCACTATGCCAAAATGGCCGTACCATATGCCGAATACCACGTGCACTACCGCCTGAAATCGAACGCACTCCATTTAAATATGACCGCACTGATCCGAATCACTGCCTCCAAATATGAACGCACTATTTCGTATTGTCAAAATTGACTGCACTCTTACTGAAATACGTGCACTTTTCCCACAATTTACCGTAAAAAGGTAAATACCTAGTGTATACCGACCTTGCTAAATGTGCATGTGCCTAAAATGTTATTTAACTGTCAATAAGGTCATCCTTATTCGCTGCACACTGGAACTCACATGCAGGAGCGTGTTGAAGTGCCGGTACTGCGCCGCGGCCTGGTCCCAGTCACGGACTGCAGGGCCATCTCGGTGCCGTGATGCCGTGATGCCGTGATGCTAGGAGTGAGTTGCGGCGCCAGCCCTCAAATAACGTTCTTATCTGCGCCCAGTGGCGTCGCCGAACATTTTTGAGTGGGGGGGGGGGGGGCGTCGGCTGAAATGACGAAAAAAATGTACCCCCATTTTTGCGTGTATTTAAGCTTTCGCAGCATTTTTTATGTGGATTTTCATGCTATTAGGTACTTGTTATTTACCGCCGTCAAGCGGCGCAATTTTTTTCTTTTTTCCTGATAAAACCGAGAAATATAGGCCATGTATAGGATAAGAAGCTTAATATGCTATAAATTCAATTCAGCGTTACGAGTAAACGAATACGATGATGATGGCTTCGTTATGATGATGGCCACCGATGTGACCCCGCGAAGCGGCGTGAAAATTTTAATTGTAGGTCATGGAAAACGAAATTTTAATATTGGAACCAGACCGTGAGTGGAGCCAAGCCTCAGGTAACCCCTGTTCCTGGTTACACATCTCGGTATGATGACAAATACTGAAATGAAGGTAGTTTTTCATATACATTAGCCTCGGATAGTAAATCACGATGACCAGTGGCAGACAGCGCTCAGTAGTACATATGATAATAATAACTGTATACATAATACATATGAACCAAACTGTAACAAACAACTAGTAACAGCGCAAATGGTTTGAAAGTAGCAAGGGGCAGAACGACTTTTCCGCGCATAAATGGTCCCTGTGGATCTGGAGGAGTCTGAGGAGAGATGGCTTGGGGAGATGGTCCTGGCCTGGTTTCCACTATTAGCTCTTCGGTCCAGCAAGCTGGGCATCGCTAGAGCAGCTTCCGGGTGCCGATGTCCGCGTCTTTGCGTTCGCGTCGCCTTCTTTCGGAACTCGGCAGACTAGCTAAACACGTAGCCCGCTTGAAAGTTAATATTTTATGAAGGGAGTGGGCCCTGGTGGAATTCATTTTCCCATTTTCCAAATTTGTATAAGCAATTGCGAAACTTGTGTCATGCCGCGAAATTTCCACTTTTTGACTGTGGATAGCTGAACTTTGACTGCTGTAAAGGCAATTTTTACGATAAATTGCTAAATTTCCCCGCAAAAAGTGGTGTGTGTGTGTGTGGGGTGGGGGGATGGGGGGGGGGGGTCAACAACCCTCCTTCTGAGAGTGGGGGTCGGGGGGACCGTCCCCTGACCCTCCCGTCGGCGACGCCCCTGCATGTTACGGATTAAATTTCCTTCGTTTTTCCTTTCGGAGCAGCGGTGTGTCGAAGGGAAAACGAAGATCTCATCCGTAACTGACTGAACCCATTTCCACGCCGCAGGGGTGTCCACGTCGCAGGGATCCTATTCAGTTGAGGCATAGGCGTACCCAAGGGGGCGGGGGGGGGGGGGCAAACGAGGCAATTTCCCCCTCCTGAAGGTCTGCACGTGCTCCCTTGGCCGTATGTGCCCCTTTGGAAACGTTCACCGCGGGCCTGAAGGGCGCTATTTCGAGAGAGAAAAAATGAATGATTTATTTGTATTTTTTAAATAAAAAAATGTTGAAAATATGCCGAAGGGAAAACCGCGGGCCTGAAGCGTTCACCGCGGGCCTGAAGGGCGCTATTTCGAGAGAAAAAAATGAATGATTTATTTGTATTTTTTAAATAAAAAAATGTTGAAAATATGCCCCTCTAAAAAGATAATGGGCCAAATTTGATCATTTTTTTGGTGGGGTTACCTTATGCCCCCTGATACAAAATCGACCCCTCCTGGAGTGAATCCTGGGTACGCCACTGAGTTGAGGGGGCTTTATCCCCCCCCCCCCCCCCACACACACACACTTGGCTTCAGCCACCCCAACTTAGACGATCAAGTGGGTCAAATCCGGGGAGAAATCTGTATTTTGGTGGATTTTGATGGCACTTTAAGCGATTTTCCCAGCTCAGCCCCCTCCCCCCCCCCCCCCCCCCCCACAACTTTTCTGGAGAAGACGCCCCTGCCACGTCGTATTTTTCATATTCCAATCTTGATTTTACTTGACTTCAAAAATGTTCTTGAACTAAAAAATAGGCAGGATTTTGCGAAAGGGAGGGGCTTGAAGAAAATTTGTCACAAAGGCTGCACTTAAACTCACTACAAATGGTATTTACGCAAAATGGATGGTAACCGGACAAAAGTTCGTAAACATAAGGTTCGTAACGGAAAAAGTTCGTAAACATAAGGTTCGTAACGGAAAAAGTTCGTAGGCAAAGGTTCGTGTGCAAAGGTTCGTATCGGATAAGGTTCGTATAGGATAAAGTTCGTAACGGCTAAAGTTCGAATGGAAAAGGTTCGTATCGGATAAAGTTCGTATTCAAAAAGTTCGTAACGGATAAAGTTCGTATGCAAAAGGTTCGTATGCTGAAGTTCGTAAAGGAAAAAGTTCGCAAGCAAAGGTTCGTATGCAAAGGTTCGTATCTGATAAGGTTCCGAACCTTTGCTTACGAACTTTTTCCGTTACGAACCTTATGTTTACGAACTTTTGTCCGGTTACCGTTACCCTTCCGAACGGAGAGAGATAGAGACAGTGGCGTACCCATTATTCACTCCAGGAGGGACAATTTTTTATCAGGGGGCATAAGATACCCCCACCAGAAAACTCACCGGATTTGGCCCACTATATTTTTAGAGGGGCATATTTTTTGAATTTGGTTAAATCCTGAAAAAATCCCCCCAAAAAAATCGGGGCACATACGGACAAGAGGCCACGTACGGACCTTCAAGGGGGCGATTGCCCCCCCCCCCCTCTTGGGTACGCCTATGGATAGAGAGACACCGTAAACAGTAACGTGTTGCCTGTCATAAGGACAATAGGTTCGTATCGGATAAATTTCGTATTAAAAAAGTCGTTACTATTTACGGTGTCTCTCTATCTCTCTCCGTTCGGAAGGGTAACGGTAATCGGACACAAGTTCGTAAACATAAGGTTCGTAACGGAAAAACTTCGTAAGCAAAGGTTCGCAACCTTATCCGATACGAACCTTTGCATACGAACCTTTGCTTACGAACTTTTTCGTTTACGAACTTCAGCATACGAACCTTTTGCATACGAACTTTTTTAATACGAACTTTATCCGATACGAACCTTTTCCATTACGAACTTTAGCATACGAACCTTTTGCATACGAACTTTATCCGTTACGAACTTTGTGGATACGAACTTTATCCGAAATGAACCTTTTCCATTACGAACTTTAGCCGTTACGAACTTTATTCCACACGAGCCTTATCCGATACGAACCTTTGCATACGAACCTTTGCTTACGAACTTCTTACATTACGAACTTTTTCCTTTACGAACTTCAGCATACGAACCTTTTGCATACGAACTTTATCCGTTACGAACTTTGTGCATACGAACTTTATCCGAAATGAACCTTTTCCATTACGAACTTTAGCCGTTACGAACTTTATCCCATACGAACCTTATCCGATACGAACCTTCGCATACGATCTTTGCTTACGAACTTTTTCCTTTACGAACCTTATGTTTACGAACTTTGGTCCGGGAAGCAAAATGGATACACATACAACTATTATTGCGCCGCAAAGCGGCGCCAAAATTTGAGGTTTTGAGCGGGCTGAAGAACTCATTTTTGCTATTGGAACCAGGATGCAGTCGAAACGAGGAAATATGTGTTTGGTCAAAAGGTGGGGTCAAAAGACATGTTGCCCCCCCCCCCCATTTAAGGCCGAAGGTCGGGCCATGGACTTCCCCCCCCCCCCTCCCCTGCGGCCGCTAGTGTGTACAGTCTATATTAGACCCTTTTGTAATGGAAAAGATCACTGAATGATATGCACCGCGTAGCGGCGCGGATTTTTTTTTTATAAATTGTGTGGATATTTTTTGGGGAGGGGGATTTTTGGTTGATTTTTTTTATTTTTTCTTCCTTTCTTGCTTTATTTTTGGTGGTGCCCCTGGTGCTCCGGCACGGTGGTGCCCCTGGTGCTCCGTCGCAATGGTGTCCCTTCACGGCCCAGGGGGGGGGGGGGGGAGGAGGGGATCGTGACCCCCTCTGGATCCGCTACTGTGCATATCCTCGGCATTTTAATATTTCCCATTGACTTATAACGGGGAGGTCACAAAATTGACCCCACCTTAGGTCACCGACATACAAAAATCCGAGAAAACGAATTGTAGGTATGTATGTACCTATGACTTTATGAAATTCTGTAAGCTTGAAACTGATCGGTCGAAAACTGTGGCTGTGGTACGATCGCATTTTTTTAGGTGGTGTCACGTGACCTGGCCTAGTGACCTGACCTGAGATCACTCGAGGTCAAAAATTTCACCCAATGTGGGTAATTGATGCCCGAACACATGTGCAAAAAACGGTGGCGCGCAGCGCCGCCGTTTTCCGCTATCCTTGAGAAACATTAAGGGGGGCGTCTAAACGCGTCCCCCGCACGGCGCGGGATAAGTCAGTCCAAAATAAAGACATTGCTTTGAAATTTGGTTTGGGTATCTTCCATATTTGGTTCTCTAATTACATAATTTTATAGTTACATCATTATTACATCATCTCCGTTTTTATATCTTCAATATTGCTATATTGGGAAGAAAAACAAATCCCGAAAAAAAGGTTTGTGTTTTTTTTGGTTAAAAAAATGACAAATCTGAGATAGCCATTTGAACTAAAATGTAATTTCCTTTCTTCTGACTTTTGTATTTGCAATTTTCATCAAGCCTCGATTTGCTACGTTTTTTCCCCTCAAATATGTACCGTTTTTCCACCAAAAAAATGCAGGACATGACGTCATTAAATCGTGATTATCTCCCACAGTACTACATCAATTTCATTGGATTTTTTTTAGAAAACGTAGAATTGATATAGCACCTAAAGTGGGTACTGTACGTTTTACGTCAATATCTATCATAATTATCTTAGCCATACCAAATTTAAGGGATACTTTGATATGGGTGCCCCCCTTGCAAATTCAAGGGGGCACGGTGCCCCCGTGCCCCCCCCCCCCCCGTTCCGCCGCCTATGACTACCGCCTAAATTGACCGTAAAGGTGTAGACCGCTGCCGTCATAGCTGCACGTGCCGGCGACTCGGAAAGCTTCCTGGATTTTTAGACGGATTCATACCAAAATACTCAGCCAAATGCAAGGCCCTAGAAGGCCTAAATACTATGTAGGCCCGTCCGGGGTAGACAGCAAATAGCGTAACGTCACATGCTCCCTATTCAAATAGTGTTAAATCGGCCTTATCTCGCGTCCTACTATTTGACCACGTTAGGTGCCAGCGGGATGAATGGGGCACTACATGATAGATGCAAGTGTCCGCTACAGCTCGTACATTGTTTTTTTCTCCTAAATTGCAAGGGTGGGCCGCTAGGCGATGTCAAAGCGAGGCATGTAACCGAGCGAGGCCCATGTCCATATTTGGTAAAGGAATATTGGCCATGCTGCGGCAGCTGAGGATCGGATTTTGAACGTGGAGAGAAATGTTACTGGATGGTGTTTTGTGGCTGAAGTGCTAATTTGTATTATTTTATCTCGTTGTTGATGAACGAATGTGACTTGAGGATACTTTGGAGCAGTATCTAACAGGTGAGGGTATTTTTCCATCTGGATCACACTTGTATTCATGGTGACTGGATAAGTTTTAAGCGTAAGTTTTAACAAGTTTTTCAACTCCAATATTTGACCTCAGGTCAATGTGATGTGGTTACCCAAGTAGGCCATGCCGCATATTGGGAGAAGCGCCTCGATGACACAAACACAATGGTGCCAGTTGCACGCCTCTACCTGTATTATATGAGGACCCTGCTGATTAGTTGGCTATCTATGAGGACCCTGCTGATTGGTTGGCTATATATGAGGACCCTGCTGATTGGTTGGCTATCTATGAGGACCGTGCTGATTGGTTGGCTATCTATGAGAACCCTGCTGATTGGTTGGCTATCTATGAGGACCCTGCTGATTGGTTGGCTATCTATGAGGACCCTGCTGATTAGTTGGCTATCTATGAGGACCCTGCTGATTAGTTGGCTATCTATGAGGACCCTGCTGATTGGTTGGCTATCTATGAGGACCCTGCTGATTGGTTGGCTATCTATGAGGACCGTGCTGATTGGTTGGCTATCTATGAGGACCGTGCTGATTGGTTGGCTATATATGAGGACCGTGCTGATTGGTTGGCTATCTATGAGGACCCTGCTGATTGGTTGGCTATATATGAGGACCCTGCTGATTGGTTGGCTATCTATGAGGACCGTGCTGATTGGTTGGCTATCTATGAGGACCCTGCTGATTGGTTGGCTATCTATGAGGACCCTGCTGATTGGTTGGCTATATATGAGGACCCTGCTGATTGGTTGGCTATCTATGAGGACCCTGCTGATTGGTTGGCTATCTATGAGGACCCTGCTGATTGGTTGGCTATCTATGAGGACCGTGCTGATTGGTTGGCTATCTATGAGGACCGTGCTGATTGGTTGGATATCTATAAGGACCCTGCTGATTGGTTGGCAGGGTACATTCGAGGGCGCTCCAGCAGCCGAGGGACGGACACCACATGGCCAGCGTTTCAGTGTATACTGGAGCAAATCAGTAGTGAGTGTGTTTTGAGTGCTCGAGAGTGGGAACGCTGTTCACACAGCGACTGATCTCATCTCACCAGTGTGCGGCCGCTGCACCACCGACGGCTGGTCACTGCGGGTAGGAGACTGATACATATCGGGGGCGGTATAGTGGCCCGCGATCCACCTGTTCAGGGCGACTGGTGAGTGAGTTTACAGCACAAAGCTCTTCCACCAGCTGAGTCACATGAGTGAGTGTAATGTTACAATACGAAATGAAATATACTGTGTGGTGCGGTTAATGTTACAATACGAAATGAAATACACTGTGCGGTGCGGTTAATGTTACAATACGAAATGAAATACACTATGCGGTGCGGTTAATGTTACAATACGAAATGAAATACACTGTGCGGTGCGGTTAATGTTACAATACGAAATGAAATACACTGTGCGGTGCGGTTAATGTTACAATACGAAATGAAATACACTGTGCGGTACGGTTGATGGAATACACTGTGCGAAATACTCGATGCGGCTGACATTTTCCTTTGACTGCCATCATTAGGCCACTGCCACTGCCATCATTAGGCGCTGCCGTTTTCAGGACGGACGGCTCGCGTCACACGGCACACAGCTCGCGTCACACGGCACACGGCTCGCGTCACACGGCACACGGCTCGCGTCACACGGCTCGCGTCACACGGCACACGGCTCGCGTCACACGGCACACGGCTCGCGTCACACGGCTCCCGTCACACGGCTCACGGCTCGCGTCACACGGAACACGGCTCGCGTCACACGGCTCGCGTCACACGGCACACGGCTCGCGTCACACGGCACACGGCTCGCGTCACACGGCTCGCGTCACACGGCTCGCGTCACACGGCACACGGCTCGCGTCACACGGCTCGCGTCACACGGCTCACGGCTCGCGTCACACGGAACACGGCTCGCGTCACACGGCTCGCGTCACACGGCACACGGTTCGCGTCACACGGCTCACGGCTCGCGTCACACGGCACACAGCTCGCGTCACACGGAACACGGCACACGGTTCGCGTCACACGGCTCGCGTCACACGGCTCGCGTCACACGGCACAAGGCTCGCGTTACACGGCGCACGGCTCGCGTCACACGGCTCACGGCTCGCGTCGTTGCGTCATACCGTTGCCATGTATGCCGAGTGACGATTTCCCCTATCATGCTAGGCGCCGGCGGCCCAGACAGTGCAGCTTCAGCTGACCTTATCGCTGACCTTTGACCTGACCGACTGCTGACGTCACACAGATACCCGGGATTCAGAGGCAGAGGCGTGATTCAGAGGCTTGGCTGGCTCTCCGCTGCAGATCTGGGCAGGTTCCATCTTACTCACCCACAAAGTCCTTCATTCAGGCGAGCCTGACTCACTTGCCCGTATGCTGCGGACTGTGGGTGAAGTGCACGGTCGACCCACGAGACAGGACAGTGACCTGTGCATACTTCGTTCACGGACTGAAATGAGAAAACGCCGTGTTTCTGTCCGCGCACCTACTTTGTACCATGAACTGCTTTGGACAACTCCCGACTATCTCTTTTCGAACGCAGTTGAAACGACATCTCGCGGGACATGTGAGGGCGCAGTGAGCAGTTTGTGCGGCGGAGTCCTGACAGATGCACTTGTGCGTGTGTTTCAGAGTGTTTGTGTGTGTATGACTGTGTTTGCCTCATGACCTTGTAAGCTGTAATTTATCTGCTGACGATGGGTAGTAATATCCCGGAGTTTATCCGGGATTGCCCAAATACAAATACAAATACGAATACAAGATTCCGGCCACTGCCCCGTCACGGCCGACGGACAGCTGACGTCATACGGAGACCCGTGATTCCGGCCACTGCACCGCCCAGGGGCGCAGCCAGGGGGAGCACAAGGGGCACGTGCCCCCCCCCCCCCCCATTGGTGCGAGGGGCCCGGAGGGGCCCTCAGCCCCTCAGCCCATATGGAACCGGCGGAGCGGCCGGAGGGCCCAAAACCGAAGCGGCCGAAGGAGCGGCCGAAGGGCCCGGCTTACCAGGCTTAAGAGAGTCCTTGTTCGGATTTAGGGGCCCTCACTCGGCCCGAGGGAGCCCTCGGTCGGCCTGGGGGTGCCCTTGGTTGCTATAAGGGGCACTTGTTAGGCTTACGGAGGTCCACGGTCGGCTTAAGGCTCTTGGTTAGCCTGAGGGGCCCTCAGTCAGCCTGAGGGGGCTTAAGAGGGCCAACGGTCGACCTGAGGTACCCAGCCGGCCTAAGGGGGCCCTCGGCCGGCCTAAGAGGGTCTTCGGTCGTCCTGAGGGGCCTAGGTTTGTCAGCCTGAGGGGCCCTCGGTCAGCACCTGGTCACGGCAATCCCTGATAGACACTGGGCGCCTTCGGGGCCCTGCCCCGTCTGGGGGTCAAATGGCTACTGCCTTAGCCTGGTTCTGGAGTGTATGATCGCCACTGGGGGTCCTGTCTAGCGCATGCATAACCTGTACTGACCCCTAATCGCCACTGGGGCCCCTGCCTGACCCCAGGGCTTATACTCGCCTTCTACTGTGAACGGCAGACCGCTTGGGCACTGGCGGATCCAGCCGTCTTGTGTGTGTGTGTGGGGGGGGGGGGGGGGGCAAATCGGTGGGAGGCACTGGCGGATCCAGCCTCTCTCCGTGGGGGCATCTTTTTGTGGCAAAAATGTACCCCCCATTTTTTCCCCTCCGCGAATTTGGGCCGGTCACCTTATTTTGGTATTCGAGCTTAAGAAATTCCCTTTTCAAATTCACTTCTTTTTTCCAAATGCGTCGCGTCACACGGCTCGCGTCACACGGCTCGCGTCACACGGCTCGCGTCACACGGCACACGGTTCGCGTCACACGGCACACAGCTCGCGTCACACGGCACACGGCTCGCGTCACACGGCACACGGCTCGCGTCACACGGCACACGGCTCGCGTCACACGGCTCGCGTCACACGGCTCGCGTCACACGGCTCGCGTCACACGACACACGGTTCGCGTCACACGGCACACGGCTCGCGTCACACGGCACACATATCGCGTCACACGGCACACGGCTCGCGTCACACGGCTCACGTCACACGGCTCGCGTCACACGGCACACGGCTCGCGTCACACGGCACACGGCTCGCGTCACACGGCACACGGCTTGCGTCACATGGCACACGGCACACAGCTTGCGTCACACGGCACACGGTTCGCGTCACACGGCACACGGCTCGCGTCACACGGCTCGCGTCACACGGCACACGGCTCGCGTCACACGGAACACGGCTCGCGTCACACGGCTCGCGTCACACGGCTCGCGTCACACGGCACACGGCTCGCGTCACACGGCACACGGCTCGCGTCACATGGCAAACGAGACACGGCTCGCGTCACATGGCACACGGCACACAGCTTGCGTCACACAGAACACGGTTCGCGTCACACGGCACACGGCTCGCGTCACACGGCTCGCGTCACACGGCACACGGCTCGCGTCACACGGAACACGGCTCGCGTCACACGGCTCGCGTCACACGGCTCGCGTCACACGGCTCGCGTCACACGGCTCGCGTCACACGGCACACGGCTCGCGTCACACGGAACACGGCACACGGTTCGCGTCACACGGCTCGCGTCACACGGCACACGGCTCGCGTCACACGGCTCACGGCTCGCGTCACACGGCACACGGCTCCCGTCACACGGAACACGGCACACGGTTCGCGTCACACGGCTCGCGTCACACGGCTCGCGTCACACGGCACACGGCTCGCGTTACACGGCGCACGGCTCGCGTCACACGGCTCACGGCTCGCGTCACACGGCACACAGCTCGCGTCACACGGAACACGGCACACGGTTCGCGTCACACGGCTCGCGTCACACGGCTCGCGTCACACGGCACACGGCTCGCGTTACACGGCGCACGGCTCGCGTCACACGGCTCACGGCTCGCGTCGTTGCGTCATACCGTTGCCATGTATGCCGAGTGACGATTTCCCCTATCATGCTAGGCGCCGGCGGCCCAGACAGTGCAGCTTCAGCTGACCTTATCGCTGACCTTTGACCTGACCGACTGCTGACGTCACACAGATACCCGGGATTCAGAGGCAGAGGCGTGATTCAGAGGCTTGGCTGGCTCTCCGCTGCAGATCTGGGCAGGTCCCATCTTACTCACCCACAAAGTCCTTCATTCAGGCGAGCCTGACTCACTTGCCCGTATGCTGCGGACTGTGGGTGAAGTGCACGGTCGACCCACGAGACAGGACAGTGACCTGTGCATACTTCGTTCACGGACTGAAATGAGAAAACGCCGTGTTTCTGTCCGCGCACCTACTTTGTACCATGAACTACTTTGGACAACTCCCGACTATCTCTTTTCGAACGCAGTTGAAACGACATCTCGCGGGACATGTGAGGGCGCAGTGAGCAGTTTGTGCGGCGGAGTCCTGACAGATGCACTTGTGCGTGTGTTTCAGAGTGTTTGTGTGTGTATGACTGTGTTTGCCTCATGACCTTGTAAGCTGTAATTTATCTGCTGACGATGGGTAGTAATATCCCGGAGTTTATCCGGGATTGCCCAAATACAAATACAAATACGAATACAAGATTCCGGCCACTGCCCCGTCACGGCCGACGGACAGCTGACGTCATACGGAGACCCGTGATTCCGGCCACTGCACCGCCCAGGGGCGCAGCCAGGGGAGCACAAGGGGCACGTGCCCCCCCCCCCCCCCCCCATTGGTGCGAGGGGCCCGGAGGGGCCCTCAGCCCCTCAGCCCATATGGAACCGGCGGAGCGGCCGGAGGGCCCAAAACCGAAGCGGCCGAAGGAGCGGCCGAAGGGCCCGGCTTACCAGGCTTAAGAGAGTCCTTGTTCGGACTTAGGGCCCTCACTCGGCCAGAGGGCCCTCGGCCGGCCTAAGAGAGTCTTCGGTCGTCCTGAGGGGCCTAGGTTTGTCAGCCTGAGGGGCCCTCGGTCAGCACCTGGTCATGGCAATCCCTGATAGACACTGGGCGCCTTCGGGGTCCTGCCCCGTCTGGGGGTCAAATGGCTACTGCCTTAGCCTGGTTCTGGAGTGTATGATCGCCACTGGGGGTCCTGTCTAGCGCATGAATAACCTGTACTGACCCCTAATCGCCACTGGGGCCCCTGCCTGACCCCAGGGCTTATACTCGCCTTCTACTGTGAACGGCAGACCGCTTGGGCACTGGCGGATCCAGCCGTCTTTTGTGTGTGTGTGTGTGTGTGTGGTGGGGGGGGGGGGGGGGGGGGGCAAATCGGTGGGAGGCACTGGCGGATCCAGCCTCTCTCCGTGGGGGCATATTTTTGTGGCAAAAATGTACCCCCCCATTTTTCCCCTCCGCGAATTTGGGCCGGTCACCTTATTTTGGTATTCGAGCTTAAGAAATTCCCTTTTCAAATTCACAAAATTTCTTTGGTGGATTTATTCCGAGAGAAAAAAAAATCCGTTTATTTTATTTTTGTGGTTCAAAAACCCATAATTCGAAAATCCTAGATAGCCATTTTGAAGAGAATGTCATTTCCCTTCTTTTGAAGTTTGTATTTGCAATTTGCTTCAAAACTCTATTTACTACGATTTGTCAAGCATTTATCGTTTTTTTCCACCAAAAAATGGCATTGTATTGTATTGTACTAAAAACAAACCATTCACCAAACAGTGGCTATTACGGTTTTGAGTGAAACAGTGGTAAAGGAGCACAAAGACGGGTTAAAATCAGGCACACAACTAAACTAAACTAACCTAAACATGACACAGTGCAGTACAAGACACATCACAGATCAGGTCACATGGTTGGAAGCGAGCATCTTGACCTTGAGGGCCCTTCTAAACCGTCCCACAGACATGGTACAAAAGTCAGTAGGGGTGAAACTGTGTATACTTTTGAGGGTGCACTTGCACCCTCAATGTTGAATTTTGCATCCCCAATGTTCCTTTTGCATCCCCAAAGTGTATTTGATAAGGAGGCCCCTTAGAAAAAGAGACCCCTACGGGAAGACAGGAGGCCCTTCTGTGCTTAAATGAGGCCCCTCTGCGCTTAAAGGAGGCCCCTGTGCTTAAAGAAGGCCCCTCTGTACATAAAGGAGGCCCATCTGTGCATACAGGAGGCCCAGCTGTGCTTAAATGCAGCCCCTGTGCTTGAAGGAGGCCCATCTGTGCTTAAAGGAGGCCCCTGTGCTTACAGGAGGTTCCTCAGTGCTTAAAGGTGGCCCCTGTGCTTTAAGGAGGCCCCGCTGTGCTTGAAGGAGGCCCCTCTGCGCTTAAAGGAGGCCCAATGTGCTTGAAAGAGGTCCCTCTGTGCTTAAAGGAGGCCCATGTGCTTACAGGAGGCCCCTCAGTGCTTAAAGGTGGTCCCCTGTGCTTGAAGGAAGCCCCTCTGTGCTTAAATGAGGCCCCTGTGCTTGAAAGAGGCCTCTCTGTGCATGAAGGAGGCTCTCTCCGCTTAACCCTATTTGTAACAGGGGGGGGGGGCGGATCCCCCCCCCCCCTCATATTTTCCGCAGATATCTCCCGAACGGCTAAGACCAGACCCATGACATTTTTGGACTTTTCCTAGAATTGAATTCCACATATGGAGTCAAAATTTTGTGTTCTTAACCTGAACAGAGGCGGTTCCAGGGCACGTTTTTGGGAAGGTTCTGCGGCGACATTTGGCGATAATACGGAAATGCGATCTTCACGGTTTCCTCCTAACTGCCTCAAGTATGAAGGAGTTACATCGGTTTACGGTGATTTCAACAAGTGCAAATTAGTTGATGTTAATGAAATATCATACAAATTGCATGGCAGAGGTGGTTTCAGGGGCTTGTAAAGGGGGGGGGGGGGTTCCAGGAAGTATTAAATGCTTGGCGGGAAGCTAATAGAGCGATGTAAGGGGCATTTATAGTTATCAAGATGTAAAGGATAGCTTCTCCTTCCATTATTTGCATAATGTATTACATATAGAGTTGCAGGGACGTGTTCAGGCACATGAAAAGGGGGGTGACTGGCATGGTGATGACGATATGCTAGCGATTACGGCGCATTAGACGGTTAGTTTATGATGATATATGCACATATAAGGCCAGGAGAGGAAATTAAGTAATTTTTTGCAGAGGCGCGCTCAGGAATGGAAGAAAGGTAGTCATATTATTGCAAGAAAACTAAGATGCATGGGCCTACAATGACATAACATACTGCAGTTTTCGGATGAAACATGCACCACCGGGTACTCTACGAACGATTATAAGATAATAGGTGAGTCCAGGTAGGGTAAAAAAGGGGTAAGCAATGTGAATTGAAGTTGTAGGTGAAATAGTCACTGTTGACTAGTTCGTATCATAATAGCGGGTACTAAACCTATCAAAAGGTCTTGTGCCTCCCCAGTTTGGATGCTGGATACGCCTATGATGAAGTACAACATACAAAAAGGAACTATCTACGATCAGTAACTTATTTATAGTGCTGGGTGGCAACTTGCCTGCGGTTACTATTTTTTCCTATTTGTCCTCCCTTTTTCACTGACCTGGTACCACCTATGGCAAACAAATATGTTTAATAATTGTTTTGTCTAATGTAACAATAACACACCATTTCATTTATTAAAAAAAAACACATACAAAATGGTTTTATTACGCATTTACTTCACCCCCATATTGAGTGACATGCACACAGGGGCGTAGGGAGAATTTCGCCCAGGGGGAGCAAATGGGATCAGAGTAGCCAAGGGGAGCCCACATCATTAAAACAATACAGTGCGTTGTATGTTGTAAAACAACGACAAATAATATTTCGACAACGAAAAACAAGTGTATTTTTTTCATTTTTGGGAGTGAAAAACACAAAATTTCACAAATCCGAGATAGTAATTTTGAATATTTTGTCATTTCCTTTTTCACATTTTTTACTTGCAATTTTCGTCAAAACTCGAATTTCTATGATTTTTCAAGCATGTATTGTTTTTCCACCAAAAATTACATGACATGACGTGATTAAAACGTCATTATCTCCCAAAGTGATCCACCATTTTTATTGAAATGTTGTGATAAGACGTATAATTGATGCAGCATAAGGTACTGAACGATTGACGTCGATATCTATCATTGTTTTCAAGTTATTGAGAAAATCCGGGAGGGAGGGAGGCAGATTCTGCTACCTCCAGCGGGGCGCGGGTTAATGCAAATATTATCCTTAATCTTCTTCAATTCGGATTCAGGAAACAACACAGCACGTACATGCCGATTGTTCACATGTACGATGAAGTTTACCAAAAATCTACAAAATAACGAAATAACATGCTCCACCTTGATTTACAGAAAGCTTTGCACACAGTTTGCATGGCAATTCTCTTGAAAAAAAATACACCGCATTGTGATACGAGGGGTTTCTACAACACGATAGTCATATATTAATAAGAGGCATAGAATGGCAATGAGGTTGCATCTAAGAAACAAATTATAAAAATTGGCGTCCCACAGGGTTCAGTTTTAGGTCTTCTTTTATTTATTCTCTATATTAATGACATCAGCAATACAACAGAAATAGACACCTTTTACTTATTTGCTGATGATATACGGCAATTTATATTCAAGCTAGAAATGTTGAAGAGATGCAAATAAAGATGAATGAATGAATTAAAAAAATAACGAGTTGTTCCATGTAAGTATATTATCACTAAATGCATTAAAGACAAATTACCCAATCTATTCAAGATCAGTGACGTGACAAGATCTTGACATAGTATTAAATGATACACCAATCACGATAAACCCATGTATTAAATACTTAGGAGTTCTTGTAGATGAAAATCGTAAATGGAATAGTCATATTTATAGTGTAATATGTGTGATAAGCCGTAATATATAGGAGTTATCGGAATATCCAAGCTTTATTTATCCTCACAGCAACTTCTATTGCAGTACAATGCATGAATTCCGCCTCACCTAAATTATTGTGCAGTGATCTGGATTCTGGGGTATGAATTATGACAGCCTTCGATAGTGCGGAAACGAGCGATTTGTCCGCCCCTGTAGCTCAGTGGGAGAGCGCTGGGCTTCTGACCTTTCCTGGTAGTGGCAGCCCGAGTTCGAGTCAAAGTCAAAGCCTACATTACCAAAGCCTTGCACTCCTCTCAGACGTTACTAGCATACACTGAAAAATAATGAGAACTTTTGCTGGTTTTCCTTCGAGAGCCTCACCGGCGCTCGACCGGCAGACCACCTCTATCACCACAGGACCCTCTAAAGGCCAGTATAGAGTCCTCTACCGATCGGTAGGGGCCTCTAAAGGCCGGCAGATGGCCATCTGCAGATCGGCAGGGCCCTCTAACGGCCGGCAGAGCGCCCTCTACGCTCACTCTACAGATTGGCTGGGACACTGCAGATCGACAGGGCCCCTAAAGACTGGAAGAGGGCCGTCTACAGGTCGGCAGGGCTCTCTAAATGCCGGTAGATGCCCTCTAAAGGCCGGCAGGCAAGCAAGGCGATCTACAGATCGGCAGGCCCTCTACATGCTGGAATGGCCCTCTAAAGGCGGGAAGACGGCCCTCTACAGATCGACAGGGCCCTCTAAAAGCTGGCAAGGGCCCCCTATAGATTGGCTGGGCACTCTGCAGATCGACAGGGCCCCTAAAGGCTGGAAGAGGGCCCTCTACAGGTTGACAGGGCCCTTTACATGCCGACAGAGGCCCTCTACAGATTGGCAGGGCGATATACAGATCGGTAGGGCCCTCTAAAGACCGACAGCGGGCCCTCTCCAGATCGGCAGGGCCTTATAAAGGCCGACAGAGGCCCCTCTACAACCGGAAGGGGCCATATAAATGCCAACAGGGGCCCTCTGCAGATCGGCAGGCCCTCTACATGCTGGAAAGGCCCTCTAAAGGCGGGCAGAGGGCCCTCTACAGATAGGCAGGGCCTCTAAAGGCCAGCAGAGGGCCCTCTACATATTGGCTGGGACACTGCAGATCGACAGGGCCTCTAAAGGCTGGAAGAGGGCCCTCTACAGGTCGGCAGGGCTCGCTAAATGCCGACAGAGGCCCTCTACAGATTGACAGGGCGATCTACGGATCGGCAGGGCCCTCTAAAGACCGGCAGAGGGCCCTCTCTAGATCGGCAGGGACCCTTTACAGATTGGCAGGGCCCTATACAGGCCGGCAGAGGGCCCTCTACAACCGAAGGGGCCATCTAAATGCCAACAGGGGGCCCTCTGCAGATCGGCAGGCCCTCTACATGCTGGAAGGGCCCTCTAAAGGCAGGCATAGGGTCCTCTACAGATCGGCAGGACCCTCTAAAGGTCAGCAGAGGGCCTCTACAGATTGGCTGGGACACTGTAGATCGACAGGGCCTCTAAAGCCTGAAAGAGGGCCCTCTACAGGTCGGCAGGACCCTCTAAATGCCGACAGAGGCTCTCTCCAGATCGGCAGGGCCCTATAAAGTCCGACAGAGGGCCCTCTACAACCGGAAGGGGCCCTCTAAATGCCGACAGGGGCCCTCTGCAGATCGGTAGGGCCCTTTAAAAGCTGGTAAAGGGCCCTATCCATACTGGCTGGGGCCCCTTTTACGTAATTACATATACATGCCCCCCATTACATGCCCCCCACAAGCAAGTGTTGTTATGTATTCGTGTTACGATTTTTTGTATCGGTTCGTGGGCAAAATTTTATGCGACGTAAGGCGTTTTGCGGGCGTCTGACACCATCAAAAGCACTGGGGCCCTCGCTCGGTCACCAGAGGGGCCCCCTGGCCTCCAGGGGGAGGGGGGTGACCCCCTTGCCCCCCCCCCCCTTCCCTTGCCTACGCCCTTGATGGCTGTGCTCATTGCGACGACAGCTTTCGAATGAAAGCTGTTTTAACGTTTTTGATGTTTTTGATGGATATTTAATACATTTTGACTGGTAATGTTTTCCTTCACATATGGTAGCACGAATCTGGGCTGAATGTGGGCCAACTTCCGTTACATACGCCATTGGCTGTGTGTGGGGGGGAGCGTCCCCCCCCCCCCGGTTATCTTACGAACCAATAACCGCAGCGAGACGCGCAAGGCGGCAATCGAAAGCTCTCAATTAGACACGTCCAAAGCATGCACGAAATTGTCAAAATAAGGTCACATGTCAGGTCACGGTCAGGTCAAAGGTAAAATTGAGATATTTGAGTTTTTTTGGCCATGCTTTCCATCCAAAGACTTAGATTGCGACTATCATCGCACAAAGTCAGGGACGCAACCAAGGGGGGGGGGCACGGGGGCCATGCCCCCCCCCCCCCCCCCTCCCCCTCTGAGCAAAATAAATTTGCACTAGATTAAATGAGATCCTTTGACGACCCGCCCAACCACCCCCTCCCCCGTCAATAACATATGGCTGAGAGGAGCAATTTTTTATCTACCACCGACGTGCCCCCCCCCCCCCCCCTGAAAAACAAAATCCTGGCTACGTGCCTGCACAAAGTGCTCTCAAAGGTATAATACATATCCCGCATAAGCAAAAGTGAAATTAATTGTAAGCAAAGGTCAAGGTCAAAAAAGTTCACAGGTCTACGAAAGCCATACGACACATGTTGTATGGGTTATTTTACACGTATAATTCGAAAGTATAATTCATTTTCACAATCTGACAATATATAAGCCAAGGTCAGGTCACATAAGATCAAAATGTGAAATTGATAAATCGAAATAAAGGCATGTGTCTAGACCAGTTTTGTCTCAGAAACACAATTCTGGCATTTATTTGTTTGTATCTGGTCATTAAAAGCCCAAAAACGCAATTAAAAATATGACGTCATGAGTTACTCAACTTAGGGAGCGATAAGTCCGTCAAAAATAAACATATTGCTTTTAAATTTGGTTTATGTATTGTCCACATGTGGTTGTTCAACATATCTTCCGGTTTTTGGAGAGAAAAAATTGCAAATGTAGATTTTGAGGGCATTTTTTCAAAAATAGTTTTTTTGTTGTCAAAAACCAAAATTTCCGAAAATCCGAGATCGACATTTTGTAGCCCTTGCCATTTTCTATCTTTTGGAGTTTTTTTTTTGCGATTGCATTTTGCTTCAAATACGGCATTTGTACGGCCTGCTAAAGTGTATCTGATTTTTGTGTCAAACTCGTGTGTAGTGACGTCACTAAATTCGCTATATTAGGAGAGGAAAAATCGACAACATTTCTTCATTTTTGCACAGAAGACGTATAATTGATGAAGGAGAAGGTACCTGAAGTTTTACGTCGATAGCGCTATTAGTTTGTGAGCTATTGTGAAAGTTCGTCAGGCGCGGGGGGGGCGAAAAACGCCCCCCCCCCAGCCAATGGCGGGTTAAAGGGAATGTTTCACCTTTGTATTGGTTTTTAACTGAGATAGCCATTACCTTTGGCCGTTATTGAAATGTCGAAAATACTAAGGTCACTTTCCCCAAAACTTAGCAGTTTTTAAGCAATTCAATTTATAGTTTGCAAAATGGGGTCTAGGTTAGTGCCGCCGCTGATTGGCTGACAGACACTTTTCCGCCAATCCCATTTTGTCAGCCAATCAGGGCGATCTATAGCTCAATAATGACGTAATCATCCCAAGTTTAAACAACTTAATTTGTATAAAGTTAAGTGACATATCGAGATAAAAATATCAGCACCGTTTTCAGCAGCACTTACTTCATATTTTCTACTACAACCAGCATATATTTGACAACTTTCAGAAAGGCGAAACATTCCCTTTAAAGCTAACCACGCTAATGCACCTTGGTGCTAAAAAGTGGTTTGAATGGGTGGAACAAACACAAACATCAAAATATAGCAAATGACAAGGGCTACAAAATGGCTATCTCGGAATTTTGGAATTGTTTATTTTTAACCCCCCTCCAATAAAAAAACCCTCAAAATCAACATTTTCAAACATTTTCAAACAAACGGAATATATGTTGGAGAACCTCATATGAACAATACCTAAACCAAATTTAAGAGCAATATCTTTACTTTTGACTGACTTATGTCTCCGCTCCCTAAGTAATAGTTACTTATGACGTCATATTTTGTAATTGCGTTTTTGGCTTTTAGTGACCAGATACACACACATAAGTGCCAGCACTGCATTTCTAAGACAAAACTGGTCTATAAACATGCCTCTTTATTTATATTGATCAATTTGAAATTTTGACCTTATGTGACCTGAGCTTGACACTTCACTTAAATGAGGTCAGATGGTAAAATGACTATTACTATCGAATTATACGTGTACAATAGTCCATAAAACATGTGTCTCATGACTTCATAGATCTTCTGCACATAGTGACCTATTGTGACCTGACCTTGAACTTTACCAACAATCTCACTTTAGCTCTTGCGGGATGTGCATTATATCTTTGGGAGTACTTTGGATGATCATGGTCGCAATCAAAGGCTTTGAATGGAAAGTAAAAACCTACTATTACTAAAAGGAAACCTACTATTACTCCGCTGAGCCGGAGAGTCTCGCCGGTCTATTTTCTCACAACTGTGAGAGACCAGCGCACTCTCGAACGACCCGACAGGACCACTACCTATCTCTTCCTCGGGTCAGGACAGAGGCCGGAAAGAGGCGCTTTGCCTACCGCGCTGCGCGCAATATGAACGGTCTGCCACGCGACTTCGAGTGCATGTCTGCTGGCAAGTTCATGAGAGAGCTGAAGCGTAGCCTGGAGCCAGGGCGCCATACCTGACGTGACATGCGAGGTGCACTGAGTTTTATGCGTGTGTGGAAGTGTGAAAGTGCATGCTGATGTGTTTTGTATTGTACCCTGTGTAACCTGCCAACATGACAAACAACTGTAAAAACCTCATTCGTGTGGATAGTTCATGTTTTAATACATACATACATACATACAGTATGGCCCATAAACTCAAATAACTCGATTTATACCCTTTGACCCGACCTTGACCTGATATGTGACCTCAATTCGAAAATTTAGAGTATGCTTTAGATGTGCCTCATTGAGAGCTTTCGAATGCCCCCTTGCGCGTCTCGCTGCGATCATTGGTTCCGGAGATAAAAATAACGACAGTCAGAGCCATCTATTGGTAGGGCTACAAACTATTCCCAACCGGCTATTTCCCAATCTGACACGCCATGATTTTGACCTCTAGACGCTTAACTATGGGATGCATCGCAACATGTCTAGGGGAATGTTTAGGAGGCCATTGGTTACCTGTGTGCACAATTTGAACGAAATCGAAGGGGGCGTCGCTTTCCGAATATCTGCTGAATATCTGAATATCGAACTGCTGCTAACTTCACACACGTGATTTCAATGCACTTTTTTCAAATGCTTCTTGATTGTTCATAAAAGTTTGACCTATATTCGCAAAAGATAGAGTGCTGGAAACATATTGCATACCTTCATAATAAATAGCAATGCGTAGGGAGGCTAATTTACTGAATTAGTTACCGAATACTTGCTGAATACCGACCGTTATAACTAGAAGAACCCTATCAACCCTAAAGGGACTGTCCCACCTTCCCAAAAGTTGTCAAATGAAATAGCTTTAACTTTAACTTGAAATATCTTTCGGTAGGAATTTTTTATACAAAATGTGATGAATTTACAATATATTTTGGTGTCATCTGTCGATTTCAAGTAATAACTCCATTGTTGTGGGAAAAGATCATTAATTCCCTTTAACGTGGCTTTATTTTCGGCTCTAGCACTAAATGTCGGCGTTTTTAACATTAAAAGCCATATTAGTGCTGATATTGGTTATAAAATATAGTTAAACAATTCAAAGGAAATATTTAAACCAGAAAAACGTATTTTTTTAATGTAACTACTTTCAAAAGCAAGGCCTTTGACAAATATTAGCCAAGTTTATTCAAAATAAAGAACACTGCCATCTAGCGGTTGATGGGGGTTCAGAGACATCTAGTGACAAAACGTCGTACTAGTCTAGAGTCGCTAGTTCGTCAAATGGGACACTATGTTAATATGTTTTCCGGTTGTCTTTCAATTGCCGTCTAAGAGTAACGGATGTTTTGTAACCATTACCACATCCGTAACAGTGCCAAAAATGCTATATTTCCTTCCTTGGAGCAAGTTCAGTCCAATCTCTGTCGTTCGGCCACAAACGCATTCGAAGCTCAAACGCTGTCATTTCACGAGTAAATGTATTAACGGTAATAGCATCACATACATATGGACTCTGTGAGGCCACTATCATGATCAACGAAAGCAAGCAGGCTTCAGGAGGCGGCGGCGAACGTCGTCGTCTCGTTGGCTGGGAATCACACCGGTCGTCGCATTTGTCGCATTTGGCCCCGTCCGTAATCTCCAGCAGCGGAGGTTAGGTACTGACCAGACCGCAGGTGGCCGGCACAGGCGGTGCGATCGGAGCCCAGCGCGCGGCCTTTGGTAAGGGCGCCGTCCACCCCGTCACCCGGCCACACTACAGCCAACAGCCGACTCCAAACCACTGACCCTCTCCCCGCCCACATCTTGCTGGCTTCCGACAATATAAATCACGTGCGGTTCAACCGAGCAAGGCTTGTCATTCCGCTGGTTCGCTGGTCCCGGAACCCAAACGTTCACTGGCCGCGGCCACCCAGCGATTTGTCCATGAACTTTTTACGCGAGAAGCAGAGCCACCATTTGGAGGGTTTGCCGTCATCTGTGCTGAATACCTTCTCGGCGATCCGTAGGCCGGTCTCCTGACGCAGTTGAGTCAGGTACTGGCGCATCTGATCTGCAGCATACACATTACACACACAGACACACGTGTCAGGTACTGGCGCATCTGATCTGCAGCATACACATTACACACACAGACACACAGACTGTCAGGTACTGGCGCATCTGATCTGCAGCATACACATTACACACACAGACACACATGTCAGGTACTGGCGCATCTGATCTGCAGCATACACATTACACACACAGACACACATGTCAGGTACTGGCGCATCTGATCTGCAGCATACACATTACACACACAGACACACAGACTGTCAGGTACTGGCGCATCTGATCTGCAGCATACACATTACACACACAGACACACATGTCAGGTACTGGCGCATCTGATCTGCAGCATACACATTACACACACAGACACACATGTCAGGTACTGGCGCATCTGATCTGCAGCATACACATTACACACACAGACTGTCAGGTACTGGCGCATCTGATCTGCAGCATACACATTACACACACAGACACACATGTCAGGTACTGGCGCATCTGATCTGCAGCATACACATTACACACACAGACACACATGTCAGGTACTGGCGCATCTGATCTGCAGCATACACATTACACACACAGACACACATGTCAGGTACTGGCGCATCTGATCTGCAGCATACACATTACAAACACAGACACACATGTCAGGTACTGGTGCATCTGATCTGCAGCATACACATTACACACACAGACACACATGTCAGGTACTGGCGCATCTGATCTGCAGCATAACCATTACACACACAGACACACATGTCAGGTACTGGCGCTTCTGATCTGCAGCATACACATTACACACACAGACACACATGTCAGGTACTGGCGCATCTGATCTGCAGCATACACATTACACACACAGACACACATGTCAGGTACTGGCGCATCTGATCTGCAGCATACACATTACACACACAGACACACATGTCAGGTACTGGCGCATCTGATCTGCAGCATACACATTACACACACAGACACACATGTCAGGTACTGGCGCATCTGATCTGCAGCATACACATTACACACACAGACACACAGACTGTCAGGTACTGGCGCATCTGATCTGCAGCATAACCATTACACACACAGACACACATGTCAGGTACAGGCACATAAGAAAACACGCTGTTTCTTAAGTGATGCTATAATGTTTCGCCTATTTTGCCATGATTACTGCTAGTTTTACATGATGATGAAAGCGATTATTATAATAATTATTTATACCTGATGACCTCACTTGTCAGTGGGTGTTCTCGCCCGTTGGTGATGCGTGTAAATACATACATAAATCAATACATAAATAAATAAATAAATACATAAATAAATACATAAATAAATAAATAAATAAATAAATAAATAAATAAATACATAAATAAATACATAAATAAATAAATACATAAATAAATAAATAAATAAATAAATAAATAAATAAATAAATAAATAAATAAATAAATAAATAAATAAATAAATAAATAAATAAATAAATAAATAAATAAATAAATAAATAAATAAAATGTGCTCCGGGGCGCCGCGACTGTTCAGGTTATGTGGCGCCCATGGAACAGCCAGCATCAAATACCTATTGAAAACGAAACATTTTAAGTTGAAGAGTAAAGTGTTGCATAGGCATACGAAGAGTTGTCTGAAAAGAGACTGAGTTCATTACTATCCACATGCAACATATTGTTTTACTGCCCAGTGGAGCAAAGCCCGTATGCAACTTCTGGTTTTCTTCAATTTGCTAGAGGCAACCCAACGCCTTATGTGTGTTGGCTTAGGTTTCAAAATCGGAGGTGATCGTGGGTGCACGTTGAAACCACACTGCAACGCTCCGAGATGTTGTTCGACAGCAATGGGAAACAGCTGCGACAAGCACCCGGAGATCCCGTGAACGTGCAAGCATTAGCCTGAATCTGGTAAAAAGCGCGTGTAATGGTCATGTTGGGTGCAGAGTGCAGACACACCAGTCTACCAAAATGCAGCGCTCTTAAAGGGATTATACGGGTTTCCGTCCTGAAAGTAAAGGCACTCTTTTGCAGTTGTATGAGCTTTAAACACGTTTAAGACATATAGCAGGGACCTCAATGCTCATTTAGTCCATTATTTCAGCAATTATCAGCGTTAAAACTTGGGCGTTTTTCGAGACTAGTATCAGATAACGAGTACTTGATCGGCACTACTGTCCACCACTTTTATCTTAAGATCTATTTTAGAGTTTTGAATTATCTGCAAGTCCTACACTGGATCACAAAATTATTATGCAATTCAAAACTGACGGGACTTTGTATTACTACACACTGTTCGTTGAGGTTTTGTGTTTTTGTGGTTTTCTTTTCTCTGGCCTTTAGCGTTGAGAATTTGGTGGTGGCGTATTAATTTTTTGGCATGAAAATTCATGAAAAATATAGATTTGTATGGGAAAACTAGGCAACTGCTGCTGTCGTTGGAACAAAACAAGTTTATTTTCTTTCAAATATTGCTTATTTTACCGGAAATATGCCATACGTGAGGTGTTTTTATTAGCATAAAAGAGATGACTGGCTCTGCCTCAGCCGGTCCTGCTGAAAATACGCGGTGGCATCACCGCGCACTTTGGAATGTCCTTACGTGCAGAAGAGGTCATTTCCAGAAAAATGTGGCTACCGTGGGACTTCTACCACCTTTATAAGTACGTTTTACTATGTAACTCAATTATTCTGGGGAAAAAACGTATAATCCCTTTAAAAGC
Organism: Chirona hameri; assembly: GCA_036785665.1. NCBI lineage: Eukaryota > Metazoa > Arthropoda > Thecostraca > Balanomorpha > Balanidae > Chirona > Chirona hameri. Next base: position 42,720 of record JAXIVJ010006255.1, read on the forward strand.
GTGGTTCGGCAGCATTGGCGGAGGAGCGCACCCAGGGGGCAGCATGCACATGGACCAAGTAGACCAAGGGCGCGCCCCGTGCACGTGCAGGTCTTAACATCGACTCGGTCAAAAGCACACACGCACGCACGTACACACACGCCTGCACGCACACCTCGGCCCCAACAGTGTGCTAGCGGGCGTGAGTGCGCCGCGCCCACTTCACTGACCGGCCTCGCCGTCGTCCTTTGGCTTGCCGTACACGGCATTGAGCGGGAAGCCGGCCTCCCCAGGTATGTCGAAACGCGAGATGGCCAGCGTGTACATCTCCTGGAGGGCGGCGTTCTTGTTGGCACACTTCTGCAGCCGCTTCAGGCACTCGGTGATGTACAACGTCAGGTAGATCAGCGTCCGGTCCGCCTCGCTCTGACGGAACACGGGCAGTACACTCCGTCACGGACAGTACACTCCGTCACGGAACAATACACTGCGTCACGGACAGTACACTGCGTTACGGAACACGGGCAGTACACTGTGTCACAGAACACGAACAATACACTCCGTCACGGAACACGGACAGTACACTCCGTCACGGAACACGGACAGTACACTCCGTCACGGAACACGGACAGTACACTGCGTCACGGAACACTGACAGTACACTCCGTCACGGAACACGGACAGTACACTCAGTCACGGAACACGGACAGTACACTGCGTTACGGAACACGGACAGTACACTGCGTCACGGAACACGGACAGTACACTGCGTCACGGAACACGGACAGTACACTGCGTCACCGAACACGGGCAGTAACTCCGTCACGGAAAACGGACAGTACACTGCGTCACGAACAATACACTGCGTCACGAACAATACACTGAGTCACGAACAATACACTGAGTCACGAACAATACACTGCGTCACGAACAATACACTGCGTCACGGAACACTTACGGTACACTGCGTCACGAACAATACACTGAGTCACGAACAATACACTGCGTCACGAACAATACACTGAGTCACGAACAATACACTGCGTCACGAACAATACACTGCGTCACGAACAATACACTGCGTCACGGAACACTTACGGTACACTGCGTCACGAACAATACACTGAGTCACGAACAATACACTGCGTCACGAACAATACACTGCGTCACGAACAATACACTGCGTCACGGAACACTTACGGTACACTGCGTCACGAACAATACACTGCGTCACGGAACACGGGCAGTACACTGCGTCACGAACAATACACTGCGTCACGGAACAATACACTGCGTCACGAACAATACACTGCGTCACGAACAATACACTGAGTCACAAACAATACACTGCGTCACGAACAATACACTGCGTCACCAACAATACACTGAGTCACGAACAATACACTGCGTCACAAACAATACACTGCGTCACGAACAATACACTGCGTCACGAACAATACACTGCGTCACAAACAATACACTGCGTCACGAACAATACACTGTGTCACGAACAATACACTGAGTCACGAACAATACACTGCGTCACAAACAATACACTGCGTCACGAACAATACACTGCGTCACGGAACACTTACGGTACACTGCGTCACGAACAATACACTGCGTCACGGAACACTTACGGTAAACTGCGTCACGAACAATACACTGAGTCACGGACAGTACACTGCGTCACGAACAATACACTGCGTCACGAACAATAAACTGCGTCACGGAACACGGACAGTACACTGCGTCACGAACAATACACTGCGTCACGAACAATACACTGCGTCACGAACAATACACTGCGTCACGGAACACTTACGGTACACTGCGTCACGAACAATACACTGCGTCACGGAACACTTACGGTACACTGCGTCACGAACAATACACTGAGTCACGGACAGTACACTGCGTCACGAACAATACACTGAGTCACGAACAATACACTGCGTCACGAACAATACACTGCGTCACGGAACACGGGCAGTACACTGCGTCACGAACTGAGTCACAAACAATACACTGCGTCACGGAACACTTACGGTACACTGCGTCACGAACAATACACTGCGTCACGAACAATACACTGCGTCACGGAACACTTACGGTACACTGCGTCACGAACAATACACTGCGTCACGGAACACGGGCAGTACACTGCGTCACGAACAATACACTGCGTCACGAACAATACACTGCGTCACGAACAATACACTGCGTCACGAACAATACACTGCGTCACGGAACACGGACAGTACACTGCGTCACGAACAATACATTGCGTCACGGAACACGGGCAGTACACTGCGTCACGAACAATACAATGAGTTGCGAACAATACACTGCGTCACGGAACACTTACGGTACACTGCGTCACGAACAATACACTGAGTCACGGACAGTACACTGCGTCACGAACAATACACTGAGTCACGAACAATACACTGCGTCACGAACAATACACTGCGTCACGGAACACGGGCAGTACACTGCGTCACGAACAATACAATGAGTTGCGAACAATACACTGCGTCACGGAACAATACACTGAGTCACGAACAATACACTGCGTCACGAACAATACACTGCGTCACGAACAATACACTGCGTCACGGAACACTTACGGTACACTGCGTCACGAACAATACACTGTGTCACGAACAATACACTGCGTCACGGAACACGGGCAGTACACTGCGTCACCAACAATACACTGCGTCACGGAACACTTACGTTACACTGCGTCACGAACAATACACTGCGTCACGAACAATACACTGCGTCACGAACAATACACTGCGTCACGGAACACGGGCAGTACACTGCGTCACGAACAATACACTGCGTCACGAACAATACACTGCGTCACGAACAATACACTGCGTCACGGAACACTTACGGTACACTGCGTCACGAACAATACACTGCGTCACGAACAATACACTGCGTCACGGAACACTTACGGTACACTGCGTTACGAACAATACACTGCGTCACGAACAATACACTGCGTCACGAACAATACACTGCGTCACGAACAATACACTGAGTCACGAACAATACACTGCGTCACGAACAATACACTGCGTCACGAACAATACACTGCGTCACGGAACAATACACTGCGTCACGAACAATACACTGCGTCACGAACAATACACTGCGTCACGAACAATACACTGGGTCACGAACAATACACTGCGTCACGGAACACTTACGGTACACTGCGTCACGAACAATACACTGAGTCACGAACAATACACTGCGTCACGAACAATACACTGCGTCACGGAACACTTACGGTACACTGCGTCACGAACAATACACTGAGTCACGAACAATACACTGCGTCACGAACAATACACTGCGTCACGGAACACTTACGGTACACTGCGTCACAAACAATACACTGCGTCACGAACAATACACTGCGTCACGAACAATACACTGCGTCACGGAACACTTACGGTACACTGCGTCACGAACAATACACTGAGTCACGAACAATACACTGCGTCACGAACAATACACTGCGTCACGAACAATACACTGCTTCACGAACAATACACTGCGTCACGGAACACGGGCAGTACACTGCGTCACGGAACACTTACGGTACACTCCGTCACCGAACTCGGACAGTACACTCTGTCACGGACAGTAACTCCGTCACGGAACACGGACAGTACACTGCGTCACGGAACACTTACGGTACACTCCGTCACGGAACACGGACAGTAACTCAGTCACGGACAGTACACTGCGTTACGGAACACGGCCAGTACACTGCGTCACGGAACACGGCCAGTAACTCCGTCACGGAACACGGACAGTAACTCCGTCACGGACAGTACAGTTCACGAGTTTCGGTCTGGTGCAGCACAGACTAGTCAGGAGGTGCAAATGAGTTTGGTATCCTTGGTCATCCGGGCTTGACATATTTATCTGCACGGTCAAACTGCATTTCATGACAGTTCAGAGGCCTCTTGCACCAAACTTACCTTCCTAGGTAAAAATCAATTCTACCTAGGATGGTCTAAACCGCAGACGAGATTAGCAGACGATGTCATGCTCCGAGCCTATGGGACCGATTTGGTCGAATCCTTCACTAATCGATCTGGCGTGGTCTGAAACGGTGTTGTATAGAGTTTCGACCACTTTGGTCAAGTCTAAGTTGACCAAATTTGACCAAAACTGCTTACTATTGCTGAACGTCCTAATGATCCGCGTGCAAATATAGTGCCATTATTGCGGTTTTGAAATATGATTGAAGGCATAAATTAAAGAGCCTATGAGCTTAGATTATAACACTGAATTGTTACTTAGAATTAAAACCGGATAGCGGGCGTGAGAGAAGCCGGCCACTGCGGTGCAGACCGTACGTACTACTGAGTGATAACCGAAAACGGCTGGCTTTGTGACACAAGATGGTACTTATAAGCAACCAGACGACCACCAGCCACTTTGCTCTTGTTAGGTACTTAAATATCTGCCAAAAGATAACTACCTAACAAAGGTCGTTACAACAACAAATTACTGATATTGTTAACTTTTAATCGCACAGCATCACAAAATATAGTACAAATAAGATTCGAATTCGCGACTAGCCGGCTTGTAGCCTGCCACTCTACCAAACGCGCTTCCTCGCCACCTGTATTGGCCCGGCTTAATTAATGATACGGCAAAAATAATTATTTGACATGCATTGTCATGGCAAAAGTAGTGCAACGCCAATTTACAACAAAGCTATTTGGTTTTCAGATCGTCTAATATGATGTTGGAAACATTACAGAGAATAGTGTGCGTACCTACAGGACTCGACTCGTGTGCGTACCTATGTCACAGGACTCGACACGCGAAATAACAATTTCTTAATTTATGCCGCTGGTCGCGACTGGCTGCGATCGGTAAAACATATTTTGCATAACATGGGTAATACAACCGTAGCCTTTTTCAAACTGTCTATATACCAATGCAAATATGTCCCCAAAAATGATAAACATTTCGTTCAAATCCGATGATGTTTTGGGGAAACTGCTGCCCTCTGTCAGGCTGCTGTCGTTGCCCTCAAATTAAAACAAATGACCATTATGATGTTTACGCAAAGAGAGCACACATGCGCGCGCGCACACGCGCACGCACGCACGCAGGCACGCAGGCACGCAGGCACGCAGGCACGCAGGCACGCACGCAGGCACGCAGGCACGCAGCCTGCTGTCCGACGCCGCCCCGCTGTCTGGTCAGTAAAGTTTCCGCAGTTCAGCCTTATGGCTCAGGTTTCGGACTGCCAACGGCAAGTCGGTAGGTGGGTAGGTGCGTGTGGTACAGCGTTGACTGGTGAACGTTTCCACGGGTGCGGTCACCAGCGATTGACTCTTGCTGACATTGAAACCACTCGCTAAACAGTAAACTTAAAATAATTCAGCAATTTAGATTTAAGGAATAAACAATAAACAACAGGAAACCACCAAGTTTTACAGCGATAGATAGCCCAAAACCATGAAATCACGCAAAGCCGGGGACAAGGATGGTTTGTTTACAGATGCGGCATTGGAATGCTACAGAGTGTGCCGCGTCCCGTCTCAGCCAATCAGCGCGCGCGGCCTTGAGTGCATCCGCCGATATTTATCCTTCAATATATTTCTTTTTTTTGTAGGTTTTCAACAACGCATTTCAATTTAAGTCAAAGCTTAATGATTTAAAAAGAAATACGCTGTAACTTATGCACTTCAATAATATTTCAAAACCGCAATAATGACACTATATTTTCACGCGGATCATTGGGACGTTCAGCAAAATAGTAAGCAGTTTTGGTCAAATTTGGTCAACTTAGACTTGATGATGATTTGGGTTTAAGGGTACCGCAGCTACAAGGCTATATGGCGCCCAGACTTGACCAAAGTGGTCGAAACTCTATACGACACCGTTCCAGACCACGCCAGATCGATTAGTGAAGGATTCGACCTAATCGGTCCCATAGGCTCGGAGCATGACCTCGATTGGCTTCTCTACTCTCGTCTGCGTTTTAGACCATCCTAGGTATAATTGCTTTTTACCTAGGTAGCTATATTATGACCCCGATCCCGGCTCACAGCCCAGGCTGAACAATGAAGCCCATCCCAGGTCACAGCCTAGGCTGAACAATGAAGCCCATCCCAGCTCACAGCCCAGGCTGAGGAATGGAGCCCATCCCAGGTCACAGCCCAGGCTGAACAATGAAGCCCATCTCAGGTCACAGCCCAGGCTGAACCCATCCCAGGTCACAGCCAAGGCTGAACCCATCCCAGGTCATAGCCCAGGCTGAACCCATCCCAGGTCATAGCCCAGGCTGAACCCATCCCAGGTCACAGCCCAGGCTGAACCCATCCCAGGTCACAGCCCAGGCTGAACCCATCCCAGGTCACAGCCCAGGCTGAACCCATCCCAGGTCATAGCCCAGGCTGAACCCATCCCAGCTCACAGCCCAGGCTGAACCCATCCCAGGTCATAGCCCAGGCTGAACCCATCCCAGGTCACAGCCCAGGCTGAACCCATCCCAGGTCACAGCCCAGGCTGAACCCATCCCAGGTCACAGCCCAGGCTGAACCCATCCCAGGTCATAGCCCAGGCTGAACCCATCCCAGCTCACAGCCCAGGCTGAACCCATCCCAGGTCATAGCCCAGGCTGAACCCATCCCAGGTCACAGCCCAGGCTGAACCCATCCCAGGTCACAGCCCAGGCTGAACAATGAAGCCCATCCCAGCTCACAGCCCAGGCTGAGGAATTGAACCCATCCCAGCTCACAGCCCAGGCTGAACCCATCCCAGGTCATAGCCCAGGCTGAGGAATGGAGCCCATCCCATGTCACAGCCCAGGCTGAACAATGAAGCCCATCCCAGGTCACAGCCCAGGCTGAGGAATTGAACCCATCCCAGCTCACAGCCCAGGCTGAACCCATCTCAGGTCACAGCCCAGGCTGAACAATGAAGCCCATCTCAGGTCACAGCCCAGGCTGAACCCATCCCAGGTCACAGCCCAGGCTGAACAATGAAGCCCATCTCAGGTCACAGCCCAGGCTGAACCCATCTCAGGTCACAGCCCAGGCTGAACCCATCCCAGGTCACAGCCCAGGCTGAACAATGAAGCCCATCTCAGGTCACAGCCCAGGCTGAACCCATCTCAGGTCACAGCCCAGGCTGAACCCATCCCAGGTCACAGCCCAGGCTGAACAATGAAGCCCATCTCAGGTCACAGCCCAGGCTGAACCCATCTCAGGTCACAGCCCAGGCTGAACCCATCCCAGGTGACAGCCCAGGCTGAACAATGAAGCCCATCCCAGCTCACAGCCCAGGCTGAGGAATGGAGCCCATCCCAGGTCACAGCCCAGGCTGAACCCATCCCAGGTCACAGCCCAGGCTGAACAATGAAGCCCATCCCAGCTCACAGCCCAGGCTGAGGAATGGAGCCCATCCCAGGTCACAGCCCAGGCTGAACCCATCCCAGGTCACAGCCCAGGCTGAACAACGAAGCCCATCCCAGCTCACAGCCCAGGCTGAACAAGAAGCCCGCTTCGCACAAACCTTGATCTCGTAGGTCCTGAAGAAGACGTTGGCCTTGAAGTAGCCGATGGCCTCGTCGACGATGTCCGCCTCGGTGGCGCGAGGCGCCGGTCCGCGGTACTGGGTGCGCAGTGGCAGCAGCGCCATATTCACCACCAGGCCCGGCGGGCTGGTGTACTGAGAGTGGTAAGCCTGCAGGGCACAGGCCAGGAGGTGTCAGTCAGTCGGTTAGCTCACAGCTGCCGGCAGATCTGCTGAATCCTCAGCGCCCTGGCTCTAATACCAACCACCAGCAACGCATATACAAACACAAGGAAAACATGATAATGGAATGCCAGATAAGGTCACAGCACCCTGGCTCTATTACCACCCGCCAGCAACGCATATACAAACACAAGGAAAACATGATAATGGAATGCCAGATAAGGTCACAGCACCCTGGCTCTATTACCAACCACCAGCAACGCATATACAAACACAAGGAAACCATGATAATGGAATGCCAGATAAGGTCACAGCACCCTGACTCTATTACCAACCGCCAGCAACGCATATACAAACACAAGGAAAACATGATAATGGAATGTCAGATAAGGTCACAGCACTCTGGCTCTATTACCAACCACCAGCAACGCATATACAAACACAAGGAAAACATGATAATGGAATGTCAGATAAGGTCACAGCACCCTGGCTCTATCACCAACCACCAGCAACGCATATACAAACACAAGGAAACCATGACGACGGAATGCCAGATAAGGTCAGTCCAATGGCATGATGGTGGATGAAATTTGTCTGAATGTACAGCTCGAGTTAAGCGGCATACACTTGAATGTTAACCCGCCATTGACCGGGGTCTCAGCTGAACGTCATTGACTGGGGAGGGGGGGGGGGGCATGTCGTCCCCTGGTTATCTTCCGAACCAATGACGCAGCGAGACGCACAAGGCGGCATTCGAAAGCTGTCAATGAGACCATCTATAGATCTAAAGCATACTCGAAATTTTCAAATTGAGGTCACATCTCAGGTCACGGTCAGGTCAAAGGTCGAAATCGAGGTATTTGAGTGTATGGGGCCATGGGTCCTACTTTCCATACAATTACACAGCCTTCGATTGCGACCATTACCGTCATTCAGGGTAACTTTAGCCAAATGGAAGATAGTAATTTAACCCGCACGCCGCTGGGGTCTCCAGCCGAACGCGCCCCGCTGGGGAGGGGGGGTATATTTTACCCCCATATCTTCCGAACCAATGACCGCAGCGAGACGCGCAAGGCGGTGATTGAAAGCTTTCAATGAGACGAATCTAACGCATACCCTATTTTTGTATTTAAAATAAGGTCACATGTCAGGTCACAGTCAGGTCAAAGGTCAAAATCGAGTTATTTGAGGTGATGGGCCATACTTCCCATTCCAAGCCTTAGATTACGACAATTATCGCACAAAAAGCTCTCAAAGGTATGATACATCTACCACATTACCGAAAGTGAAATTGTAAGCAAAGGTCAAGGTCAGGTCACACAAAGTCACTACTGGCAAGATTCCATTTGCCATTTTCACACCCTGACTCCATATAATGGCGCTAAGGTGAAGTTCAGGTCAAGGTCAGGTCGCAGGTCAACGTTTGCAATTGACTAATCTGAACAAAAAGGCATGTTTCTAGACTAGTTTTGTCTCAGAAATACAGTGGTGGCATGTATTTGTCTGCATCTGGTCACTAAAAGCCATACAAAGCAATTAAAAAAATGACGTCATGAGTTACTCATACTTAGGGAGCCATAAGTCAGTCAAAAATAAAGATATTGCTTTGAAATTTGGTGTGGGTATCATTCATACCTGGTTTTCCAATATACTGGGTGATCATTATTGAATGAAATAAAGTAAACCACAGTTGCAGGCATATATTATAGACTTAACAACAAACGCACATGAATAGAATGTCTAAGGTGGGACATTTGTTGTCATACAAACGCAATTCGTCTATTGTTCAGCGTTTCTCTACAACAGCAGCTCAAAGTGTCCACCCTCCTCCGCGCAGCAAAGCTCGGCTCGTCGTCGGGTGTGCCGCACCATCAGCCTCAGCTGGTCCTCGTCCATGTTGCGGACGAAGTTTGACATGATTGCCTCCAGCTGCTTCAGGGCTTGCGACTGACATCATCCACAGCTTGAAGCCAGAAGCTGAAGTCCAGGCAGGACAGATCCGGACTGTATGATGGCCAATGATGCTGAATCCTGCGGGAGATCAGCCGATCACCGAACTTCGACCTCAGGAACTGCATCACTGAGGGTGTGACGTGTGAAGGCGCGCCATCCTGCTGAAAATAGTGCCTTCTTCGGGTTGCTTGGCCACCAACATGAACAAAAATGCACTGGTTTCCGCAGGATGGCGCGCCTTCACACGTCACACCCTCGAAGTCGAAGTTCGGCGATCGGCTGATCTCCCGCAGGATTGAGCATCATTGGCCACCATAAAGTCAGGATCTGTCCAGCCTGGACTTCAGCTTCTGGCCTCAAGCTGTGTATTAGGTCCTCAGTCGCAAGCCCCGAACCTTGAAGCAGCTGAAAGCAATCGTGGCAAACTTCGTCCGCAACATAGACGAGGACCAGCTGAGGCGGATGGTGCGTCACACCCGACGCCGAGCCGAGCTTTGCTCCGCGGAGGAGGGTGGACACTTTGAGCTCCTATTGTAGAGGAACGCCGAACAAGAGATGAATTGTTTGCATGACAACAAATGTCCCACGTTAGGCATTCTATTCATGTGCGTTTGTTGTGGTTAAACCTATAACATATGCCTGTAACTGTGGTTTACTTTATTTCATTCAATAATGATCCCCCGGTATATTCCGTGTTTTTTCTAATATCTTCGAAAATTGTGATTTTGTGAAGATAAAAATCCGGATTTTTCCTTCATTTTTTTTGGGGGGGGGGGGGGAGGGGGGAGGGGCTTAAGACTCAAAATTTCGCAAATCAGAGATAGCCATTTTGAAGAGAATGTCATTCCTATCCTTTTGACGTTTTACATTGCAATTTGCTTCAAAACTCGATTTTCTACGATTTGTCAAACATTTATCGTTTTTCCACCAAAGATTACATGACATGACGTCACTAAAGCGTCATTATCTCCCAAACTACTTCACCAATTTAAATTTAATTTTGACAGAAGACGTAGAATTGATGCAACATAAGGTACCGACAGTTTCACTTCGATATCTTTTCAAGTTATTGAGCAAATCCGGGAGGGGGTAACATTTACCCCCCCCCCCCCCCCCCAGCGAAGTTAATATTGTGCATGCTGTTTCCAAAACAAAGAATATGAACCTAACTTCTGTAATTTACAAGTTCAGGTTTTGGCTGGTCAGGTTTTGGCTGGACAAAAACTATATTGAAAATTCAAAATAGTATTTTTTTTTAACTTTTAAAGGTACCCTTAAAATTTATGTTCTTGAGGTCCCTAATAGAAGAAAAGTAGTCAGTTGAGAGTAATATTATGGCAGACTGAAAAGTGGGTTATGTCTGTCTGTTTGACTGTCTAAAAATTGGTCTGGGGTCTAGGGTAGGTTCTGCAGCGCAGCAAGCGAATGCGAGCAGTGTTCTAAACGTAGGTCCCTGCCCGACTGGAAAAAATACACGCTTTCATCAACATGTCCAGCGTAATTCGGTGATTGCGCCGCAAATTTCGGCGCGCGTCCAGCGTAATTCGGCGATTGCGCCGAAAATTTCGGCGCATGTCCAGCGTAATTTCATATAGCAAAAGTTCGGCGCACAGACCCCCGAGATTCCGGTTCCATCCTTCAAGGCCGCACGACTGGGTCCACTGTCCACTGGTACACGACTGGGCTGCTCCTGCCAGGAGCCTCACAACTGACTTCACAATTCAGTCGGGGACACTATGGTTAAATTTTATATTTTCGGAAACTTCCATTTTTGGAAAGTGCGTTCTCATTTATAGAAGTAATTTCCCAAAAATCCTAAAAGGCGGAAAGTCGGGGGAGCTGGCGAACAGGTGGCCTCCACCATCGCTGAGCACCTGCCAGCCGTGGACAAACTGTACTGGGTGGGGTCAGCGGCGACGGCCAGTACCAAAGCAAAGGGTTCACAACTGCCGTTCTGTGCGAGGGGGTGGAGCAGCCAGAGTGGTACTCTGTGCTCTGGGACGGCGCTCACTGGATGGACCTTGCCATGAAAGACTGGGGCGGATCTAGCCGTGGGGTTTAGGAGGGGGCAAATCCAGTGGCGTATTTCCAAAAAAGTTGTTCAGCAAGGGCGTGACCATTTTTTTTTGCGTGGGGGTCGGCTAATATGACGGGAAAAAAAATGTACCCCCATTTGTATGCGTGTGAGTTTGCAGCATTTTTAATGTGGTTTCCATGCTATAGTAGGTAGGTACATGTTATTTAGCGCCACGAAATGTTACGGGTTTGCCTGATAAACCCCAGAAATATGGGTCTTGTAGAGGATAAAAAGCTAAAATGTTATTAATTCAATTCACCGTTACAACGAACCGAAAGCTTCGTCATGACGATGGCTACCGATGTGACGCCGCGAAGCGACGTGCACATTTTAATTTTAGGTCGTGGAAAACGAAATTTTAATATTGGAACCAGACCGTGAGAGAGGAGCCAAGTCTCAGGTAACCCGTATTCCTGGTTGCACATCTCGGTATGATGACAAACATTGAAAAAAATATTGCAATTTTACGGGTTTGCCTGATAAAACTCATAAATATGGCCTTGTAGACGTAGAGGATAAGAAGCTAACATGCTACTCATCCAATTCACCGTTACAACGAACCAAAGACGATGACGATGGCTTCGTTATGACGATGGCCACCGATGTGACGCCGCGAAGTGGCGTGAAAATGAAAATTTTAGGTCGTGAAAAACGCAATTTTAATATTGGAACCAGACCGTGAGTGGAGAAAAACCTCAGGTAACCCCTATTCCTGGTTGCACATCTCGGTATGATGAAAAATATTGAAATTAAGGTAGTTTTTCATAAACATATTCCTCGGATAGTAAATCACGATGACCGGTGGCAGTCAGCGTTCAATAGTACATACATGTATACATTACGTACATAACTGTATACATTACATATGTACTGAACTGCAACAAACAACTGGTAACAGTGCAAACGGTTTAAAAGCAGCAAGAGACAGAACGACTTTTCTGTGTATAAATGGTCCCTGTGGATCTTGAGGAGGCTGGGGCGAGATGGCTTGGGAATATGGTCCTGGCCTGGTCCCACTATTAGGCTCTTCGGTCCAGCAAGTTGGGCACCGCTGGAGCAGCTTCCGGGAGCCGATGTCCGCGTCTTTGCGTTCGTGTCGCCTTTTTTCAGAAACTCGGCAGACTCGGCACTAAACTCGGCACTAAACATGTAGCCCCCTTGAAAGTTAATATTGTATGAAGGGAGTAGGCCCTGGGGCTAGCAATTAGGTACTGCTAAAGAGAGCCTCTGCCAGACACTTAATTAATTCATTTTCCCCTTTTCCAAATTTGTATAAGCAATTGCGAATTTTGTATCATGCCGCGAAGCGGCACAATATTTTCAGGTTTTTCAATGTGGATAGCTGGATTTTAACTGCTGCAAAGGCAATGTTTACAACTGTACATCCAACCGTTTGAGGGGGGGGGGCAATCATAGTTTCAGGACCTTTGGGGGGAGGCATGGCCCCTCCCCCCCTTGGATCCGCCACTGATGCTTTGCACTGAAAGACGGTGACGCCCTGATGCTGAGGCTGACACGGCGCTGCAAGGCCTTCCAGGGTGGGAATTCTACTCTTTTTTTTGGTGGAGGAGTACATATCTTCACAAACAAAGAGAACAAAAATAACCTGATGGTAGGCCAAAAATAAATACTGATATACTAATGAATAATGATGAATGATAAACTACAAAACTAAATTCCCCAGATCAAAATGTGCTGACAATTCTTGGTAAGTACCTATGCATTCATGCAGAAAAGCAATGTATATCTACCTAAGCACACATTTTCTTTTACAGGACAACAATTCAGAACAATGCCAGAAAACCGTTACACAGCATGGGGCCTGGCGGTCATAACCAGGAAATGTGTCCATGTAAAATGAGTCACTTTTAGTGTTTTTTCCAGTCTGGCTCTCCACTGCCTTCCACACGCTGACTTCACATTTGTGTTAACAAGTGTTGTGCATGCGGTGTAGCACCCAATAAATTTTGGTGCAACAGCCATTGCACCAAAATTTTGGTGCAACGGCTCAGCCGAGGCGTCCAGCGTAGCGAGTGTATTTTTTCCAGTCGGGGGTCCCTGTGACTATAATTGCTGTAAAGATTAGGTCAGGTTTGATTATGAATCATTTTTGGTGATGTCATAGCTTTGGTATTATGGGTACACCTTTGTTTGTCATAATAATACTCTTCTTCTATTAGTGACCTAAATAACACCATTAACTGGGGAGGTGAATTACTAAACTATTACCGGCAAGTGCCCCTTCTGCCGTTCCTGGGCCTATGGGTGGGACCTGTGCTTGCAAGACCATGCACAAGGTACATACAAGTTCAGCTTAGCAAAGTACCCTGAACCCAAAACCTCCCATGTAAACAACTTGACTAAATACAATATGACAAGTTATCAAAGCTACATACGTACCGGCATCACTGGATATTTGCGACAGGTTCTGATCAAATGGCAGCTGGTGTACTAAATTGTGAGTTGCGGACACAGTGTTGCATAACAAAATTGACCTATCTATAGCAAAACAAGAATCCTGCACGAACAATTAAAACAAAAACAAATGCATCCCTCCACCAACACTATGGGCGAGGCCGGAAGCCACGAATGTTCAGCAGATTTAAGGGAAATGGTGTTAACGAAGATAAGCAGAATACAGCATTTTGATTGGTCAAGGAAAGGCAAATGCAGGAGTGCGATTGGTCAATGCCAGTAAAGCTGAAAATGCCAACACTACGAGGTCATCGGCTTCAGGGTGTCAAGTGGGTTTGGTTGCACGTCACTCGGGCGTGAAGGTTTATCTACACTTTTTTTTATTTTACAAATTTAGTCCAAATGCTTTTGAATGGATGGATTTCCGAGGTCAGACCCCACTAAGCATAGCTTGTTGCACAGGCCCTGACCCCACCACCCGATCAAGCAATTCCTGGCGTCCGGCAGAATTTAGTCCCCAGGGGCAGTCCCTTACACTGTCCCACCTTTGTGAAAGTTCAAGTTCAAGTTCATGTATTTCAAGGAGCGTCCACATAGTGGGTATTCTGCACCTAGTCATAGCTAGCATGGCCCATGATGCAGCACATGCATACACAGTGAAAGTGATACAATCAGCAGATACAGTCGATAGTCATCAGCGATTTAAAGCACTCAGGAACACGCGGCGCGAGCGGGCATGGACGGCAGCCGCTGGCAGTCGGTTCCATGCGGCGGCAGCTCGGTACGGAAACTGCCGCTGAGTGGCGGTCAGCCGGACGCGAGACAGATGGAGTGAGCCAACGACGTCCGAAACAGCTCGAGTCTGGCGTTGGGAAGACTCGGCACGCGTCGCAAATAGAGCACGCAGAGCGTGGGGCGACTCGCTGACATGCAGCGCCCTGTGCACGTTCAGGCAGTCACGGTGGCGAACAGTTTCCGCGACTCTCTGCCATCCGAGTGCTTCAAGGGCAGGGGATATGTGGTCGCAGCGGCGAGTACCACTCACAAGCCTGGCAGCGAAGTTGATAATTATCTGCACTCTACCTAGGTGACACTCGGCCGCGCCACCTCAGACAGACAGGCAGTAGAGGATGTGCGGGAAGACGTGAACTTGGACTAGGAGCTTCAGAACCTCAGGAGTGAAATGGTGCCAAGTTTTGAAGAGGGACACGAGGATTGCGTTGCAGCGCCGAACGATTAAGGGGATATGGGGTTCCCAGGTGAGGTGTTGGTCGAGGAGTACACCCAGTACCTTCACTGAAGATGATGGGTAGATATCTGTGCCAGAAGTAGTAATGTGGAAGTTGTTGGTCTTTTTGAGGGAGGGTTTGGTGCCAACCAGCATGAAGTCTGTCTTTGTGGGGTTCATTTTGAGGCTATTAGACTGGAACCAATTTTGTAGGCACTGGATCGACTCCTCGACCCGGGCTTTCAAGTTAGAGAGACCGACGACATCAGGAGTGGCGGAGTCAAAGAGTTGGGTGTCGTCGGCGTAGGATAGAAGGCGGCCGTGGGGAAGGAAGTTGGGTAGGTCATTGATGAAAATAACACCTATAACACCTAACTATAGTCAGATCTGGGTTTCGAGTGGGCGCTACTAGCTCGGCTATCTGTCCGCTCGAAACTCAGTTCAAATCCTTTTCTAATACAGGTGGCGGCTATCCTTTCCATGAAAAAAAATAGCGGGGAGTGGTGTGACCTAACGTGATTGCATAACCCTATCCTTATTAAACACTCTGGTAATTAACGTACTCTGGTCACATGGGCATGGAAGGGCACTCCTGCCTACCTATTATGGGTAGGGGAATTTAAAAAAAAAATGAGGAAGAGGATTGGACCGACTAGGGATCCTGGGCCACCCCATGGGATAGGGGCAGAGTGATTGAGCCGCCGCTGACCATCTGTCTCCTACCGCTCAGGTAGTCTCTAAACCATTCCGAGGACACACCGCACTGTTCGAGCTTACTGAGAAGGACGTCATGATCAATACTGTCGAAGGCTTTGCTGAGGTCGATCGTCGTAATCGACGCGACATGGCCGTTGTCGACAGCCCTTGCCAGCCATTCCACAGCGTCGATCAGAGCGTCCTCTGTCGAGTGACATGGACGGTAAGCATATTGCATTGGCGTCAGTACATGGTGGTCAAGTAGGTAAGAGCTGAGCTGCGAGCAGACGACCTTCTCCGCGATTTTCGACAGTACAGAGAGTATAGAAATGGGCCGAAAGTTGTTTAGGTCAGACCGATCGCCCGATTTAAATACTGGAGTGACGCGCGCGATCTTCCAGGAAGAAGGGAAAGTACATGACGATATAGAAGAGTTGACAGGTGTAGGAGATGACAGCCGATTACAGGGAAACACTTATTTATAGCAAGGAGAGGCACACCTTCGACACCGACGGCCCTCAATGCACTTATCTTCCCGATTGCGGTTGAAAGTTCCGGCAGAGTGGCCGGGCACAGGGAGAGGGCTGAGGCACAGACACGGTGCGGGCGCGGTCCAGCCGGAGTCGTGCCAGCACTGTCGCGCATGGCCGCTGCCTCCGCTGCGATACGAGGTCCGACGGAAGCGAAGTGGGCGTTGAGTTCGTCTGCCCGGTTGGCCAGGTCGTCATCGGGTGTGGCACGCCCTCTCGTTGGCTGCATTGCGAACTGCCTGAGGCGGTTCCAAAAATTACGCCGCTCGCTCAGCAGACCACTGCACAGGTACGAGCGACGTGCGAGGGTGATTAGTCCCTTCACTCTGTTTCGGCATTGCTGGTGCGTGCGGCGTGCCTCCGGGGTGCGGCAGTGCTCCCAGGTCTCGCTGGCACGGTCGCGCTCCTCCATGGCTGCGGAAACTTGCGCGTCGCCTCGCAGCCACGGGCAGCTCGGTCGGCGTGACGTCACGGTGGTGGTCGGGCAGTGGATGTCGACTGCGGTGTTCCATACTGTCATGAACGCGTCCACCTTGTCGTCGACGGTGCCAGCGGCGTGGAGCGGCTCCCAGTCCGCGAGCAGCAGGCTCAGGTTGAGCGCGTCCCAGTTGACGCGTTTCCACGGCCGCATGGTGGTGGTGATTGGTCGTCGGCGCTCTCTGGGGACGGGAGCGCAGAGCAGCACAGGCTGGTGGTCCGCCACGGGCTCGGGGAGAACCTGGGTTGAGTCCTGGAGGTCAGTCACGTTGGTGACGATCAGGTCAAGCAGTATTGGTGTTGGATGGAGGTGGGTAGGCTTGTCGACCAGCTGTTTGAGACTCAGATCACTCAGGATGGTCTGGAAGCCGCGAACACCAGGGCCGTCCGGGTTGAGAAGATTGACATTGAAGTCACCCAGTACGAACACCGGTTTTCCCGTGGCGACGGCAGTTTGTAGCTGGTCTCGAATGTTTTTCAGGCATCGGGATGTCGGTCCTCCCGGCGGTCGATAGATGGCGCCTATCACTACGGTGCGGCGGCCGGGGCCGCTCACCGAGATCCACAGGGACTCCACCATAGGATCAGCACCACCTATGTCGAGTTTCACCGCACGGAGTGAGTCCGCGATTAGTATGGCGACTCCACCTCCGCGCGGCTGGGTCTGCTGGGCTGCTGTCGGCCGGGCGACACTGCGGTCGTGCCGCAGTATGCTGAATCCCGGGAATACCAGCACCCTGTCGAGCACGTCGGGTTTGAGCCAAGTTTCAGACACGCACATAATGTCCATGTGGTGTTTTTGCAGGAGCTGGTTGACTTCGCCCAGTCGGGGTGTCAGCGACCGGGCATTGATGTGACCGATATTGTAGTCGTGTCTCGCCGGCTCAGCAGTGCCCGCCATGGCTGCGTATTCCCGGCGAGTCTGCCGCGCGGTCAGTCTGGCGGGGTGCACCAGCGTCTGAGGCCGATGTACTGCTTCCGTTGGGCGCGCAGGGCGAGGCGGGAAGTCGACACTGCACCCAACCCGAGTCTGCCGGCGGGTGTGGGCGTCGGTCCGCCCACCTCGCCGGTGGCGGATCAGCCGGGACAGGTGGGCAGGTAGGCTGTGCCGGATGGTCACGGTCACGCCACGCGCCGTGTCCCCGTCCAGCCGGTCGCGCACCGCCAGCAGGTGTGCCCGGTCGTACGCAGGCGCTGTGGGACTGGTAACCAGCGGTCTGCGCTTCTCCGGTCGGTAGAATCTGGGGTCGGCCGACCAGGGGGGCTGACCCCAGATTCCAGGGGGACCAGGGGGGCCGACCCCAGAAGTTGTCGAATCACACTTAATTGTATGTCTACATGTCGGGCTAGGTCAGCTAAACATGCTCGTGAACTTTTTTTTCTCCGAAAAGAATGTTTATCTTGGAAGATATTCAACTTTTAGTTTTAAGCGGAAAGTTGGATTGGTGACGTCATATGATTTTTTAATAACAGGGAAATCCTTTGTGCTGCCAAACATATGGCACCATTTTTTGTCGACATCTATTGCGCAGAAAAAGCGAACCATTCGGTGTCTAGATTGTCCAGATTGCGAACCAGCGGGGGATCGAAAAATGAAGACGAAAATATTCCAAGGCTGACCTTAAAACAAGTCGACTATCGTTACCAGTTGGCTAAAGAGACGACGCTGTCGGTTTAGAGGCCCTATTCAAATACACATTACACATGGGCCTTATTTTGTACAGATGTCAAAATCAAACTGGAATATTTTTTTTAAGATCATTGTGGTTGTTTTAACTGCTACCATATTTAAAGGAAATAGTTCACCTTGGAAATGTTTTACCCAGTACGATTTTATTATATTTTTTTAAGACAATTTCTTTTTATATTGTAAAAAATGGCCTTATATCGCGCCGATTCAGGACAGAAGGCCGTACCTTTTTCTTGTTTATCAAAACTATATGCATACTCTCTGAGTCAGAGTCCTGACGTCACGCGAATGTAAAAAATAGTTCAGCCAATCACATTCGAAAGTAGTCGCGTAAAGATAGACTCGCATTGGAGATGTGCCAACCGGCGGCCGGCGCTTCTTGCTAGCACCAGCTGCAAGCTGATTGGCTGATGGTATAGCCTCTGCCCGGGCTAGAACCAGTACTACATTCTTTCGCCAGTACCGCATTCCTTCGCCAAAAATCAAATATATTCGGTTGGAAAGTCTTTTCAGTCAAGACAACTTGCAGATAGGGGTTCCCAACACGGGCTACAAACTGCTATCTCAGTTTAAAACTAATGCTGAAGGTGAACTATTTCCTTTAAATGGCGTCTTTCCAGGTGACCTGAGGTCAAACGGTGACCTGGATAGCTCAAGTCTTGCGTTGTGCACCTTCAGTGGGATAAAGGGAAGGCGATGGTGGTAGAATGGATTCTCTATATGATTTTGGGGAAAAAATTATGCGGTACCCCGTCATTCTCCCATAGGCCATAATGGTAACTTATGTTGTGCCCTGGGGTCAACCGATGACGAGGGGCCGTCATATCACTCATTGTGCACCATGTATAGGCTGGCGGGAATATTTAGCCGTTGAAACGACTTCGATAAGTAATTTATGGAAAAAGTTATGCGGTACCCGATATTTCACCTCGCGGGCACTCTTTGACCTCCCGAGGTCAAACGATTGGCCCCGCGAGACATGCTTTCAGGTTTCGAATACACCCATAGACACCAACATTTCGACTAAGCTTGAACACATCTGTACCACTCTAATCCCTTCAAAATTCCGCCGTAAACAATGCGCCCTGCACTCTGAACGCACAGCCGCCGGTCCGCTTGGTAGCAGTTGATCATCAGCGCCATCTACAATAGCTTCAATTGTGGTGCCCCGTCAATGACGAGAAGCCGGTTAATTTGAGAACGGACCGTAGTCTCCAGACGGAAGTGTTATATGTACCGCCGAATGGACTTCTGATTCGGGATCAGCGTATGCAACTTGGTCATATAGCACTGTTTGAGCCAAATCTGAATTGTCCGATATCTGCATGTACCAGATGGATCATCGATCCGCATGTAAATATATGCACGTGGTGTCGCCGCGCTTTTCCGAGGCGAAATTTCACAATGATATCGCGCGCCGAATGGCGCAGTGTGCGGCCGCCTTTAAGCCGTAATTCAGCGACTATGAGTTATCCACTTCCCCTTCCTCACGCGTGTATTACCAGAATGCACGCACCAGTACCAACTCAAATAAAACCGCATTATCTAAATGTATATATTAGCGGGACACGACTCAACACGACACCAGGCCTCGCAGAAAATACGGCTGGAAGCTACACACACCTGAGCCGTAGCCGTCCCGTGTAAAGCCCCGCCAGCCCACGTAACGACCCGGTCCGCCCGCCCCCGCACCATCGGGGACGCAGCCGCTGCCTATATAGCAATAACAAAAGTAGCGCGCCGGCTAAGGTTCAGGCGACCTCCGCGGCACGGTGCACGCTGTGTCAGACGCTACAAAGTCCGACCCAATAGCCTTATGTATGTTGCACGTACCAGGCGCTCTCCTATGACCACAGCTGACTGTCGACGGGTGAGGCCGGGCAGACAGGCCCGCCTGTTACTGCAGTCTCAGTCAGCGCGGCCAGTCACACTGCCACCGGTCCTCCGCACACCCAGACACTGCCGCCAATCCTCCGCACACCCAGACACTGCCGCCAGTCCTCCGCACACCCAGACACTGCCGCCAGTCCTCCGCACACCCAGACACTGCCGCCAGTCCTCCGCACACCCAGACACTGCCGCCAGTCCTCCGCACACCCAGACACTGCCGCCAGTCCTCCGCACACCCAGACACTGCCACCGGTCCTCCGCACACCCAGACACTGCCGCCAGTCCTCCACACACCCAGACACTGCCGCCAGTCCTCCACACACCCAGACACTGCCACCGGTCCTCCGCACACCCAGACACTGCCGCCGGTCCTCCGCACACCCAGACACTGCCACCGGTCCTCCGCACACCCAGACACTGCCGCCGGTCCACTCGCAGTCGTACGCCGGCGGCGACAGGGTAAACACCGCTCACAAACACACACGCACGCGCACTCACGGAAACACGTAGGCACGCACTCACGAATGGATGCACACACACACAAAAACACACACACACACACACACACACACACACACACACACACACACACACACACACACACACACACACACACACACACACACACACACACACATAAATACATGGCGCCGCGGGGCAGTCTGGACAGAGCTGCGGCGGCACCGGGCCGCCGCTCTGGGCTCCGTCAGTGGCCCGCCTGTCACACAGCGCGCACCAGTCTCTGGCTGGGGCCGCCGGACGGACGGACCGCTCAGGCGGACACGCCGTCCCGCCTGCTGAACTTCTTAATGCGTTTCCACTCCCCGGTGGAGTAGTTCATCTGGAAGTGTGTCTCGGCCACCATCGGCACCAGGCCGGCGCCGTCGCTCGGCTGCAGTGACTCGGGGTCTTCGGACAGCTTAATGGTGACGACGTTACCCAAATGCGGGCACGGGTTGTCTGCACACACAAACACACAGGGGAAGGTCAGCCAATACACACACAAACACACAGGGGAAGGTCAGCCAATACACACACAAATACACAGGGGAAGGTCAGCCAATACACACACAAATACACAGGGGAAGGTCAGCCAATACACACACAAATACACAGGGGAAGGTCAGCCAATAGGCAGCGGAAGGCGAGACAGCTTAAACAGTGCCGTAATGCTGCTCCAGCGATCTGCGGCGCTAGCTCTCTTAGTTTTTAACATACCCTTCGCGTTTATGAAATGTCATCTTGAAAAAGCGCCAGACAATACGGTGTTGGACAACAGTGCGATCCCGAGGCAGTCAGAGTCAGGCTGAATAATGACGTAACGACCGGCAATGAATTATCCCAACCATAAGCGAGCCGACCATCGGCGCGCTGAGTTCCCATAGTTTCGCCCGCCGTCCGTAAGCCCGCCTGTATGTCCAGGCGAACTACTCGCCCCTCCCCCGGCTCCTTCTAACCAACCCACCTCGGGAGCCGGCGATGAAGCCAAGAATCAGCGCCTTCTCCGGCCGGGTGACCTTGTTGGCCGTGCGGAACATCTCCTGCGCCTCCAACATCTGCTCTCGAGTCAGCGTCAGGCCGCGCCGCTGCGGGTTCGTCTGCGAACGGCACAGGTCACGGTCAGAACACTGCCCCGCGTGTGTGCGTGTGTTCTGTTCGTCTACAGGTCACGGCCAGAACACTGCCCGCGCGTGTTCTGTTCGTCTACAGGTCACGGTCAGAACACTGCCCCACGCGTGTTCAGTTCGTCTACAGGTCACGGTCAGAACACTGCCCCGCGTGTGTTCTGTTCGTCTGGAAACGGCACAGGTCACGGCCAGAACACTGCCCCACGCGTGTTCAGTTCGTCTACAGGTCACGGTCAGAACACTGCCCCGCGCGTGTATGTTCGTCTGGAAACGGCACAGGTCACGGCCAGAACACTGCCCCACGTTCTGAGCAGGACTTGCGGCGCAAAATAGGATCTCAAACGGTTTGCTGCCTACAGTACAGATCTTGAACGTGTGCAACCATTCTCGTCGTTGGATTTTGTAGATCAATCATCTGAAGTTTTCAGCTGTATAACTTTGCCGAACCTTGGATGTCTTTAAAGTTTGGGCATGCACTTATGCAGTACCCTGAATGTTTTAAAACCAAATCGACTTTATTTACTTCGGATTGTGGATGTTTTCGGAGGACATCGACTTATACCTAACTCATCATCATGTATAATGATAACAATAGCTCAAACGATGTTGTATTATCATTATACACCATCTGTCATGGATCAGTTACAATCATCATCATGTATAGTTCGGATCACATGGCTTTTTACAGGGCGTTACATAAAGGATGTCAAGTTTAAAATTAAAAGTACGAATATAAAAATAGGCGTACGTGGTGGAAATTTACCAGTATTGTTGGAAATTATTGGACATTTTGATTGCCAACACGTGTAACAGACTTCACACAGCCGGTGGAAGCTGAGGGGTGAAGAATGAAGATGACATATCGCGACCGCCGGCGTACCCAGGATTTGGCCAAGGGGGTCCCGACTTGATTCCAGGGAGCCCTTGGCGCTGAGAGGGGCCTCAAGCGGAGATGAAGGGCCCTACAATTTTGTTTTTATAGGCCGTTGCTTAGTGCACTAGGTATGTAAAACATCAATTAGTGCATTGTTTTTCAAGATACGATTTTTAGCAACGACATCCTGGCGCAGTGAAACAGCCCTTGTCCCGGCCAGATTTTGCCACTACCGACCAGGTTCGTGTCAATACTATCACGTCGTTTAGTGCAGGGCCTCCCGTAAGTAAGTAACTGGGTGGGCAAATACCCACCCAGTGCTCCAAAATGCCCACCCAGTGGCGATAATTTGCCCACCCAGTTGTAAACTATGAAATTACATGCCTCCGTAATCTCCCGTCCCCTCTCGGTGATCAAAAAGCAACGCAAGATCATTCTGGCATCGGTAGTATTTTTTTCCTGTTTGGAAGCATTTGGATGCGCAAGGCAAGACAATAATCACGCTCTGTTTACAAACAAATTCATTTGAGCGCATGTTGGCGGCGGCGTTGACCAATGAGGCCTGACTGGACCTGACCTTGGCACTGGTTTTGCCTCCACTTTGTTTCACCCTGCTCTCGAGTGTAATGTAATACATATTTTAATCGATTCACGTTTGATTCAACATTTAAGTATATGTGGTGAATTTATGTCAAATCAATACAAATGGAAACATACATATATGTAATCATTAAAACATTGTTACAACAATACTATTTCAGTATAAATGAATGTAGCCACTGGGATTACATGTATTTGCACAATTTACCGATGTACTTGAATCGTTAAAGGAAATAGTTCACCTTCAACATTAGTTTTAAACTGAGATAGCAATTTTGTAGCCCGTGTTGGGAAACCCCTATCTGCAAGTTTTCTTGACTGAAAAGACTTTCCAGCCGAATATATTTGATTTTTTGGCGAAGGAATGCGGTGCTGGCGAAAGAATGTTGTACTGGTTCTAGCCCGGCAGAGGCTATACCATCAGCCAATCAGCTTGCAGCTGGTGCTAGCAAGCGAACCGCCGAATCGGATTGGCTGAACCATTGTTTACATTCGCGTGACGTCAGGACTCTGACTCAGAGAGCATGCATATAGTTTTGATAAACAATAAAAATGTACGGCCTTCTGTCCTGAATCGGCGCGATATCAGGCCATTTTTGACAATATAAAAAGAAATTGTATTACAAATATAATTAAATCGTGTTTGGTAAAAAAATCCAACGTGAACTATTTCCTTTAAGAATGGTTACATTTTGTATTCAAACAGTCTTGATTTGATGCGGGTTTTGATTCAATCACGATTCATGAATCAAAAGATCTGGTGGTGAATCAATTATTTGTTTTATTCAAGGAATTTGTATTGAACGATTCCAATCGATTCAATCAGTGTCGAATCAATAACCAGTCTGCAGTGAGTCCGCCGACCTACATGCTTTAAACTGTTGTAAACTGCTTGTAAACAGTATCGCCGCAACAAGGAATCATTGTTGCGGCGATACTGGCGAGAGTTCCTGGTTTCCGTGCTGTGGTCCAGCATCCAGTATAGGGCCTTGACCAGATTCTGCTTCGGACGCAGCTACTTCTTCGTGTTCCGGCCACGGGAACTCCGGTCAGCAGCAGATACAATGATACAGACGAATACCTGGACAGAGGGGCGCCTGGCAAGGATGCCCTCACAACTCCATTATAACCAGAGAGAAGCCTCTCAAATCCCAGAAGTAAACCGAGAAGCCTTAGCAAATTGGTAACAGAAGATAAAATACTCAGTTATTGAAATGCCACTAACGGGCGTCGTTACTAACGGCAAGTAATCAGTTGAGGATTTTTTTTGCTCGCCCTCGAAGCGGTGCGAACAATTCTTCTGTCTAGCTAGAATTAACAATTAATTGTATAATCATAACCTTATGTTAAACGGCGGCGAAAATGCCGGCCCCCTTGGATCAGCCGCCCTACCTTCGGAAAAATCCTAGATCCGCCCCTGCCATATTACCAGGCTTATATATTAAGCAAGTACATATTATAGAATATGTAAATGGACGAGCCGTCGTGGCAGTCGTGGCCGAGTGGTTAAGGCGTTGGACTTGAAATCCAATGGGGTCTCCCCGCG
>JAXIVJ010006256.1:0-68050 GCA_036785665.1 Chirona hameri
TCGAGCACGTAAAACTTTCGCTTCTAAATTCTGCCGGACGCCAGGAACTGCTTGATCGGGTGGTGGGGTCAGGGCCTGCGCAACAAGCTATGCTTAGCGTGGGGCCTGACCTTATAAATCCATCCATTCAAAAATAGTCGGACTAAAAAAAACAAAAATGGTGGCTTTCGAGTTGAAGTGAAGTGAGCATGCAACGTTTGAGCTAGCGTATATACCCTGTGTGAACTAACCTGCTGGGTGGCCGTTCGGGGAGTGGGGTGTTGCTTCGACAAAACGGATCAAAATATTGATTGAAAATGTTCTCAACTGGGTAAGATTTAATCCCGCATACCCGACAACGACATTTAAAACACTTGAAGTCCCATAAACTGTGTGTAGGGGCTTGAACTTTAATTTCCTGTGAATGAATCTAAAATCAAGTACAAAGTACCAGAGCCCTACCAATGTCACATTTTAACATTAGGCCTATGACGTTGCATGGCAAGAATGACCTTCAAATCTATAAAGTTAGCATTGGGGCCCTACCAATCATTTGCAGGACTGTCCCCTGTCCAGCACCCCTGTCCCTGGCACTCCTGTCCAGGTGTTCATGTACATGATGACTAAGTATTAGTAGGTGTCCTTATTCTGTACTCTGTAGTACTAACTACTATTGCATATAACTCTGATAGTACTTTTAGCATTTATTTGAGTGTTGATACACTATGCAATCAATATTTATTATGGTGAGCTCAATATCACTCACCTGTGAGTTGCTATGGAAGTGAAGTACACTGCTGGTTAAAATATGTTTGAGCTCTGACCTGACTGAGCTTGTGCGGGGCGCGCATTACTTCAAAATTATCAGGCCCATGCCCGTCCAGAGCCCAGTGATTTCCCTAAAGTTGAGGCCCGGCCCAGCACATGCCCAGCCCATGGCCCATAGGGCCAGCCCGGCCCATGGCAAACTCTGGTGCCAACAGTTGTTCTTTGAAGCGTCAGATGTCCATTCATTGCATCTCACAATTTCGTGTTGTTCTGACTTTTGAGTGATTGTGTGATTGTATGATTGTATGAGTATATTGATGCAAATTAGTTGACTGTTCTGCATTAGCGAGGCTGTGATCCATTGACTAGTCGGCGAATCGCCTTTATGTGAGATGCGCGTAAGGCGTGAAGTGTGCGGTGTGATGATGATGAGAGAAAAGAATTGAAATGAGAAATATCAAATTTGTTACATTTTTTTTTGGAGGGGGGGATTCCTGACGCATTCCTGATAAGCTAAGGCGATGGAACGGAATTGGTTTCAGGCTGCAGCGAGGTGTAGATAAAACTTAGTGTGTCAAATGATTCATATCTGGAAGAAGGAAAAAGTCATGAAGTAAGAGTTCTGGTGATCCTGATTAAAATAGTTGAATGAAAATGAAGGAAGGGAAATAGAGTCGGCTCTTCTGAATGCGTGCGTACCATAATGATGATTGTTGACTGGAAAATATGGACTTATGGGTCCGGCCCCCCACTCAAAATTTCGAAGCGACGCATATGATAAGATAGTATTTTATCATGGAAGAGAATACTAAAGTGCGGCAACTGACATTATTCTTGCGTCGCCTTCCAAATTGAAACGGCAGCTTCGTCTTAATTAAGACGATGCTATTTCCCGGAACATGGTGCGAAGCTTGGCGGTTCTGTATGTACTACAAGCACGTAAATGCCGGCAGTGGGCGCGTATCGTGCTGGTGGTGGAGCGTGGAGTGAGCCCCACCTACCGTCTGGAGCACCTCAACCTCTACTCCAAACCGATGGCGAACGGCACGCCAGCGCTGATACTGCGAAAACAACAATCCGTGAGTGGTTATCACCCCGTGCGGTGAAAACAGCAATCAGTGAGTAGTGTGTGCGTATAATAGGTATGTCTGTGCAGGAAAGACAAAGTTGGCACTTCCTGTGCCGTAAAACGTATCATTGAAGTAATAATATACTGATATTGCGCTTGTTCGAAACAATTATTGGGGTATGTCAGTTGACAGGAATGTAGATAGCGCTGATGTACAATGTGACCCAAGCGGCGATCATCGCCATTGGCGACAATGCATTAAGTCAATGTTTGAGGGTGGCTCTAAAAATAGTTACGATGGAAAATGCTAAAGGGCCAAGTCTCATGCGGTTCGCTGAAGCTTTCTGAGTTCAATGCTGTCATTTTGTGATGATATAAATAATTGGGGTTGCACAAAATCGCCCCGAAGTCAACCATGCGTGGCGAGCCGTCATAAGGGCGATCGGGCCGTCCGGCTTCAGCAGGTGATCGACCATGTCGTCTTACCGCGGCCGGCCGTCGTCTTCGGTGGTGAGGGCTGCGGCTCGGGTGAACTGCAGTATTTTAGTTTACCGTCATTATTTATATTTATCATACGATCAAGGTCACACAAGATGGTGATGGGAATGAGCGATGTTGCAGGAGGCGCTAAAGGAGAAGGAACAAGAGGAGTTGAAGGAGTGGAACTGAGCAGGGAATGCAATTAGACCATATGCCACCGCATTTAGCAAGTCGTTGGTCCTGCCGTATTTTATATGAAAGTTTGTGTATTTTCCTCCTTTTTTCTGGAGAGCATGGCGGTCTGTGCTGCTCCAGCAGCATGTCATAAGCAGGTGTCGACAATACGATCTTCTGCTCAATCGAAGGTGAGTATGTTTTTTAGCAGTGTTTCAAACAGTAAGTTCCATCTGTGGTGACATCGCAATTAATGCACAGTGAAAGACTTTCTTCCATATTTTGTATTAGATATATGAATGTTTATCAGTTTAACAATCAAATGTACAACCATTGTTGTTTGCCATCAATATTTTGTTGTTGTTTGGCCCGCAACCACGGTGGATAGATCGATATTATAGATAGATAGATTGCCCGCCCAGGAGCCGCAACCAGCAGCCCCGACGACGGCTGCCGCGGCGAGTCGATATGATTGATCGTCCGCTGAGGCTGGATGGGCCGCTCGCCCTTATGGCGGTTCGCCACGCATGGTTGACTTCCGCGATTTTGTGCAACCCCAATTATTGATATCATCAAAAAATGGCAGAATTCAACTCAGAAAGCTTCAGCGAACCACATGAGACGTGCGCCTTTAGCATTTTCGATCGCAACTATTTTTAGAGCCACCTTCCAACAGTGACTTAATACATTGTCGCCAATGGCGGCAATCGCCGCTTGGGTCACATTGCTGCCCAGCGCCCCTGGCGGCGGAAATTTTGCTGACATACCCCATTGCTTTCAGCTTGACGGAGAGTGGTGTAGGCTGTGCCGCATGGCAGGTATGTGCTGCGGCACAGTATACCCATCAGAAATTATATCGATTCCCAGCAATGATTTCATAACGAAAGGGTAGACTACCCCGGAAAACAGTACAGTCATGCGGTACAGTCTAACCACCACAGCAGCAAGAAGTGAATCACATGTTTGGGTGGTTCGTTTAGCATCACGTTTCTGGAATATTAACTCTTGTCTCGCTATTCGACGCTGCTTTTGAGCTGACAACGATTATGAGATCCAATGGTCAATACACTGTTGTTGGTGACATCATTAGTACATATATTACAGCTATGTAACAAACATAATCACTGTTTTTTTTATCAGAAAAGAACAAAATGATTAGCAAATAGTTATATTAAAAAATGCAATAAATATATTCGAAAGATGTGAAATGGACAACAGCACAAACATTTATTTAAGAATAGGTCTACAACACGGAACACCGTAATATTAGCTTTGGTTAAATAAAATAGTAGAAAGAAATTAAACATATTTGATAAAATATTGATTGGCGCCAAACATTTGAGTGGGAACGTTTCTATTTCAGGACGAAGAAATGGAAGAGATGAAGGAGATAGCTGAAATGACGATTCGTCACGACAGAAACGTTCGTCGACGAAAACGAAAGCTTCTTGCCGAACAGAATCCTGGGATGCCAATTCCACAGGACTCCACTACCAGTGTTCGAAATCCCTGAACAGATTCAGAATAGAAGCACGCGACATAAGCTTACATAACTGCGCCAGTGTTATGCGTTTCCTTCTTGCCTCGCAAAGTGCTATGATGTGTTAGCGTTCGACGCACTTTAGTCTCCTTTCATCCCGACCCGTGGTTACAAGTTACCCGCCGGTGGCCGGTTCCAAAAGTACACGTCAGAAAGCACATCGACCCGGTTGGGCTCGGAAAAGTCTAATGCCAGTTCGAATGTAGATTTGTGTCGGGATTGACGCATGTCGCCGTCAATCTTTGCATAGCCGTCTGTGATAAAACCCCAGTTTAACTTCCAATTGTTCGCACCTTTCCACTCCATTTTGATCAGATCAACGTGGTTACGGTCATGACCGACGTAGTCTATTTCTTGTTTATCCGTCATGCTGCTTGCTGAGAATCTGATCACAGATTCTGGGCAGCCAACTTTTACCCCGCTGCGGCTGTGCGATTAGCCTTGATAAGTTTGTTTTTGTTGACAGCTTGGTAGTCGCCTTTTTTAACGCGCAGCAGCGTGCTTGCTCGAAAAGTATTCGTTGTTAGTGTTCAAATTAATATTTAGATAATGAGAAAGCGTTTTAATTGTTTAGTAATTCACTTCGCTAATTTATACATTTTTCTTGAAACAAAAAACGTAACCCCTCTTGGCCAAAACAAAATATCCAAAGTATTTGTGTTGAGAAATTTGTTTTTTAAATCTTTGCTATCATGTGCATATCCTTCCAGTGTACTTCTGTCATGTTTCGCGCAACATTTCACTTCTTATCCGTGTAATTCCAGTGATTGGAATTATTATGTGATGTGTTACCCGATTTGCCTCCGTATTCATTTGTATGCTGTAAACATGCTATATCATTGTTGAAAATTCACCATATTTTTAATGGTAGATGATTCATACCTGATCCGTTTTGATTGTTTACCATTTCGACCGTTTCCTTAGGCGCTCACTTCTAGCTCATTTGAGCTAGCACTATAGAGGCAAACCAATACGATCGGGGCATTGGTCAGCACACTCAGTCCACGTACCCCGTCCGGATTCCCTGTCACTGTTAACGTGCCCGTGCCCGCTCCCGTATCAATTCTCCGTTCCCGTACGCTGTTCCCGTAACCGTACCGTGCCAATACCCATTCCTGATTTATTTATTATTTATTGTACATCTTGGGAGCATCCACAGACAACTGTGGCTATTAAACTCCCGCGTCAGTGTATGGGACAAATAGTAGAAAACACAGACGTACACACACACACACATACACAAAACACATACACAACACACAAGTCACCGTCCGGTGCAATGCAGGTGCGCTTCATTGCTGCATGAAGTGGCGTTTTAGCGACAATTTAAAATGGCTTAAGTCTCAGTTCTTAAGTCCCAGTTCCCAGTCCCAGTTCCAGTTCCCAGCCTTAAGTCCCAGTTCCCGTGCCGGTTGCCTCGCTCATGCCCGTTCCCGTGCCCGTTCCCGTGCCCGTTCCCGTGCCCGTTCCCGTGCCCGTTCCCGTGCCCGTTCCCGTGCCCGTTCCCGTGCCCGTTCCCGTACCCGTTCCCGTGCCCGTTCCCGTGCCCGTTCCCGTGCCCGTTCCCGTGCCCTTCCCCGTAACCGTTCCTGTGCTTCGTTCCCATGCCTTTTTATCGTACCGTGCTCGTGTCCGGTTCCCGCTCCCGTGCTCGTGCACGTTCTAGTGCGTATTCTCGTGTCTCCGTTTCTGTGCCCGATCCCATGTCCGTTCCCGTGCCCGTGTCATGCTCACGTACCCTTTCCTGTGCCCTTTCCCATGTCGGTCCTCTGACATTTATCTACACTGTTCCCGTACCTCATTCTTGTCCCCGTGTACATGCAAGAGCCCCGCTCCGACCCGGGTCAATCCGTCCTTCAGGCGCAGAGACGGACACTCGCAGAGCAGCGGGATGCGCGCGGCACGCATGCGGAAGACGGATAACATACACTGACCGGGATTGAACCAGCGATCTGTTGCACAGCTAACAAACGCACTAAAACGCCTGGGGTAACCGGACAAATGTTCGTAAACATAAGGTTCGTAACGGAAAAAGTTCGTAAGCAAAGGTTCGTATGCAAAGGATCGTATCGGATAAGGTTCGTATGGGATAAAGTTCGTAACGGCTAAAGTTCGTTATGGAAAAGTTTCGTGTCGGATAAAGTTCGTATTCAAAAAGTTCGTAACGGATAAAGTTCGTATGCAAAAGGTTCGTATGCTGAAGTTCGTAAAGGAAAATGTTCGTAATGGAAAAAGTTCGTAAGCAAAGGTTCGTATGCAAAAGTTCGTATCGGATAAGGTTCGTATGGCATAAAGTTCGTAACGGCTAAAGTTCGTAAGGGAAAAGGTTTGTATCGGATAAAGTTCGTATTAAAAAAGTTCGTAACGGACAAAAATCGCATGCAAAAGGTTCGTATCCTGACGTTCGTAAAGGAAAAGGTTCGTATGCAAAGGTTCGTATTCAAATGTTCGTATCAGACAAGGTTCCGAACCTTTGCTTACGAACTTTTTCCGTTACGAACCTTATGTTTACGAACTTGTGTCCGGTTACCGTTACCCTTCCGAACGGAGAGAAATAGAGAGACACCGTGAACAGTAACGACTTTTTGAATGCGAACTTTATCCGATACGAACCTATTGTCATTATTACAGGCAACACGTTACGGTTTACGGTGTCTCTCTATCTCTCTCCGTTCGGAAGGGTAACGGTAACCGGACAAAAGTTCGTAAACATAAGGTTCGTAACGGCAAAAAATCGTAAGCAAAGGTTCGGAACCTTCTCCGATACGAACCTTTGCATACGAACCTTTGCTTACGAACTATTTCCCTCAAGAACTTCCGCATACGAACCTTTTTCATACGAACTTTATCCGTTACGAACCTTTTGAATACGAACTTTATCCGATACGAACCTTTTCCATTACGAACTTTAGCCGTTACGAACTTTATCTCATACGAACCTTATCCGATACGAACCTGTGCATACGAACCTTTGCTTACGAACTTTTTCCGTTACGAACCTTATGTTTGCAAACTTTGGTCCTGGAAGCCCGCCTGGCCACCGAGGCGGCGTAACCTGCGGAGTAGCATCAGTGGCAGCCCCGGCCAACGCAAGCACGTTGTGAATTGATGACACGTTACGAATGATTATAATTGCATACGATTCCGCTAAGGATTCGTCGCCAGAATGTGTGCATCTGATATGCCATCGCCTGCAGTCAAACAACATGCCATGTATTCACGTATATGTATTTCATGTGCCTGTCGGCTTCTCAGATTCACATGGTCTGGGAGCAGCTAGCGACACCTACACTGCAAATATGCTACAAATACTGCCACCTAGCGACGAGCCCGCAACACTCGCGCCGTCATGATCGGCGCGTGTTGCGGGAAACACGTCCGGGTCCTCCCTCCGTTCGCAGCCAGCCATGGGGCTGGGCCGACGTCAACGGCACGTATGAAGGTGACCACCTGAGCACCTGACCACATGTGAGGCCCGCCGACACTGCGGGACGATCGCGCTCGGTGGCGATGATCGGTATGCGACAATATGAATTGTGACAGAGTCGTGCGCGGCGACACTCGGCGGGGGCGGCCGGCCGGTCGGCAGGATACCAATTTGACACTGCAGAGGCCCGACCGACCCGGCCCGGTCCGGTCCGGTCCGTCCAAGCCGACCCAGGCGGCCGTGCGATACTCTTTGGTTGTGAGGTACAGTCCAGCGGCGCGAATTCCGGGAGCACTGACACGGACGCGGACGGTAAGTTTCATTTGTCGGTGATTCACTGCACGATATGGCGCGCACTATCTCTCACTCTCTCTCTCCACCTCCGTCCCCTGCTCTCTCTCTCTCCGCGGCTGCGGACGGCGTCTGTGCGCCGCTCGTCGTCCGTCCGGAGCCTGAGGGGCGGCTGGCGGCCGGCCGCGGCGGCGCCGGCGGCCCGCCCTCGCTGGCACAGGCCGTAACAACTCATTATCAACAACAGAGGCGCCCGCGCCGCGCCCGGCGTGTGTGGTGAGCGGCGGTCGGCGGTTGGATCGGCCGGCCGCTAGCCGCTGAACGGGCCGCGGTTGGTACACAGTCGCTTATGTGACGCGCAGCAGTTCCGCTGGACGTATTTACGCGAGCAGTACCGGTAGCCGTACCGCTGGATGAACTGCTTACAGGAGAGGCTGCCGACCAGCCGGCTCACCCGGTCCACACAATGACCTCCCGCCTCTGAAACAGAGAGGAGACGCCCGGTCAGAAACGTTAGAGAGGAGACGCCCGGTCAGAGACGTTAGAGAGGAGACGCCCGGTCAGAGACGTTAGAGAGGAGATGCCCGGTCAGAGACGTTAGAGAGGAGACGCCCGGTCAGAGACGTTAGAGAGGAGATGCCCTGTCAGAGACGTTAGAGAGGAGACGCCCGGTCAGAGACGTTAGAGAGGAGACGCCCGGTCAGAGACGTTAGAGAGGAGATGCCCGGTCAGAGATGTTAGAGAGGAGACGCCCGGTCAGAGACGTCAGAGAGGAGACGCCCGGTCAGAGACGTTAGAGAGGAGACGCCCGGTCAGAGACGTTAGAGAGGAGACACCCGGTCAGAGACGTTAGAGAAAAGACGCCCGGTCAGAGACGTTAGAGAGGAGACACCGGGACCACTGGGGGGTAGTCTCTTGAGGACATGAGGACAACACGGAAACAGGTTGGAGAAGTAGAATGACAGTGTGCATGGAGAAAATCTCGGCAACAGAACACGACACACATGGAGAAATATCGGCAGCAGAACACGACACAGATATAGGGAGTGCCGTTACAATGCCGCTCATTAGCGGCATTAAGGCTAAGCGGACGTTTTTATGAGCCGCTGTCAGAGTTAAGTAAACATGCTGACAGATGATGCCGATTGGGAATATTTCAACATTGATGAGACAGCGGCCACAGTAGCTTGTGTCGGGGATAATTGTGATTAACAACGGATCAGGTACCACTCCCAGTATTATCAATCACGGCTTGGTAGAAGTGGGAGTGCCGGGTGCATCTGCACGCTATCAGGCTAAATCTGACTGGGCTGACGGTGCTTCGTCGTCCTCATCTCAGCAATGGCACGGTATATCTGGAGACTCGATGGCGCATTTAAGCTGCTTATCGCATACACTGCCGCTGCCATTGGTAGTTCGCTTTTGAAGTGAACTGAACTACCGAGCTAAAATAGCGTTACGAGCAAACCACCATGCAGCGACGCAGAACGCGCTGTGTTCCCCGAAAGTAGGGAAGAGGAGCAGACACTGCCGTCTCTCCCTTCCTAAGGCAATAGATCTGATTCGATCCTGGTCGACTGAATGGAGGGGAGCTGGAGACACTCAGCACCGAACGATCACACCCCTCACACGCACAGAGGGCGTCACCTCCGACACAAAGGGGCAGAGGGCGCCACCTGCCCCCGCGTGGAGCCGTGCAGCGCCGGGAGGAGCCGGCAGCCGGGCCGGTCGGGCGCCGCCACCCACAAGACGTCAGGACATCTGCACGTGTCATGTCACACCCCCCCCCCCCCCCAGCCAGCAGCCACGTGCCGCCGCAGCCTCCGTCTCCGGCCGCCACCGTCAGATAGCCATGAATGGTGAGGAATGCGCCGCGCCGCCGCCGCCGACCGACCGCTGCAGGCTGCCGTCCGAGATGTCTCTGTGATGAGATCACTGGCGACACGCCGCCGGGACGCGCGCCGACAGTGTTCAACACGTCAGCCGACCGCACAGAGCGACGCAGCGGCCGCGGGCGGCGGCAGGGGTGGTGGTCAGGTGACCTGACGCGTGACGCCGCCGCCGCCGGTGACCACGTCTGAATGGCCGGCGAGGACGGCGAGGGCAACTGGACAGCTGGACAGCTGGACATCTGGACTGCTGGACAGCTGGACTGCTGGACAGCTGGGGGGGAGGGGGCTGGGAAGTCCGCTCCGTAGACTGTTTAACGTTCAGTGCGGCACACCGCAGGGTTCCCTCATAAGGCGCGTGTCTCTGCCAGACAGGGATTGGTGGATCGCACCGGGAGTCGGGCCGGACACGTCTGGCGCCGGCTGTCAGGACAGTCTGGGAGGGAGAGGTGACCGGGCCAGGCGACTCTCAGCCGTTAGACAGAGTCTGGGAGGGAGAGGTGACCGGGTCAGGCGACTCTCAGCTGTTAGACAGAGTCTGGGAGGGAGAGGTGACCGGGTCAGGCGACTCCCAGCTGTTAGACAGAGTCTGGGAGGGAGAGGTGACCAGGTCAGGCGACTCCCAGCTGTTAGACAGAGTCTGGGAGGGAGAGGTGACCAGGTCAGGCGACTCCAAGCTGTTAGACAGAGTCTGGGAGGGAGAGGTGACCGGGTCAGCCGTTATACAGAGTCTGGGAGGGAGAGGTGACCGGGTCAGGCGACTCCCATCTGTTAGACAGAGTCTGGGAGGGAGAGGTGACCGGATCAGGCGACTCCCAGCTGTTAGACAGAGTCTGGGAGGGAGAGGTGACCAGGTCAGGCGACTCTCAGCCGTTAGACAGAGTCTGGGAGGGAGAGGTGACCAGGTCAGGCGACTCCCAGCTGTTAGACAGAGTCTGGGAGGGAGAGGTGACCGGATCAGGCGACTCCCAGCTGTTAGACAGAGTCTGGGAGGGAGAGGTGACCGGGTCAGGCGACTCCCAGCTGTTAGACAGAGTCTGGGAGGGAGAGGTGACCGGATCAGGCGACTCCCAGCTGTTAGACAGAGTCTGGGAGGGAGAGGTGACCGGGTCAGGCGACTCCCAGCTGTTAGACAGAGTCTGGGAGGGAGAGGTGACCAGGTCAGGCGACTCCAAGCTGTTAGACAGAGTCTGGGAGGGAGAGGTGACCGGGTCAGCCGTTAGACAGAGTCTGGGAGGGAAAGGTGACCGGGTCAGGCGACTCCCATCTGTTAGACAGAGTCTGGGAGGGAGAGGTGACCGGATCAGGCGACTCCCAGCTGTTAGACAGAGTCTGGGAGGGAGAGGTGACCGGGTCAGGCGACTCTCAGCCGTTAGACAGAGTCTGGGAGGGAGAGGTGACCAGGTCAGGCGACTCCCAGCTGTTAGACAGAGTCTGGGAGGGAGAGGTGACCGGATCAGGCGACTCCCAGCTGTTAGACAGAGTCTGGGAGGGAGAGGTGACCGGGTCAGGCGACTCCCAGCTGTTAGACAGAGTCTGGGAGGGAGAGGTGACCGGGTCAGGCGACTCCCAGCTGTTAGACAGAGTCTGGGAGGGAGAGGTGACCGGATCAGGCGACTCCCAGCTGTTAGACAGAGTCTGGGAGGGAGAGGTGACCGGATCAGGCGACTCCCAGCTGTTAGACAGAGTCTGGGAGGGAGAGGTGACCGGATCAGGCGACTCCCAGCTGTTAGACAGAGTCTGGGAGGGAGAGGTGACCGGATCAGGCGACTCCCAGCTGTTAGACAGAGTCTGGGAGGGAGAGGTGACCGGGTCAGGCGACTCCCAGCTGTTAGACAGAGTCTGGGAGGGAGAGGTGACCGGGTCAGGCGACCCCCAGCTGTTAGACAGAGTCTGGGAGGGAGAGGTGACCGGGTCAGGCGACTCCCAGCTGTTAGACAGAGTCTGGGAGGGAGAGGTGACCGGGTCAGGCGACTCCCAGCTGTTAGACAGAGTCTGGGAGGGAGAGGTGACCGGGTCAGGCGACTCCCAGCTGTTAGACAGAGTCTGGGAGGGAGGGAGAGGGGACCGGGTCAGCCGTTAGACAGAGTCTGGGAGGGAGAGGTGACCGGGTCAGGCGACTCCCAGCTGTTAGACAGAGTCTGGGAGGGAGGGAGAGGGGACCGGGTCAGCCGTTAGACAGAGTCTGGGAGGGAGAGGTGACCGGGTCAGGCGACTCCCAGCTGTTAGACAGAGTCTGGGAGGGAGGGAGAGGGGACCGGGTCAGCCGTTAGACAGAGTCTGGGAGGGAGAGGTGACCGGGTCAGGCGACTCCCATCTGTTAGACAGAGTCTGGGAGGGAGAGGTGACCGGGTCAGGCGACTCTCAGCCGTTAGACAGAGTCTGGGAGGGAGAGGTGACCGGGTCAGGCGACTCTCAGCCGTTAGACAGAGTCTGGGAGGGAGAGGTGACCGGGTCAGGCGACTCCCAGCTGTTAGACATAGTCTGGGAGGGAGAGGGGACCGGGTCAGCCGTTAGACAGAGTCTGGGAGGGAGAGGTGACCAGGTCAGGCGACTCTCAGCCGTTAGACAGAGTCTGGGAGGGAGAGGTGACCGGGTCAGGCGACTCCCAGCTGTTAGACATAGT
Organism: Chirona hameri; assembly: GCA_036785665.1. Taxonomy (NCBI): domain Eukaryota; kingdom Metazoa; phylum Arthropoda; class Thecostraca; order Balanomorpha; family Balanidae; genus Chirona; species Chirona hameri. Next base: position 12,244 of record JAXIVJ010006256.1, read on the forward strand.
CTGGGAGGGAGAGGGGACCGGGTCAGCCGTTAGACAGAGTCTGGGAGGGAGAGGTGACCGGGTCAGGCGACTCTCAGCCGTTAGACAGAGTCTGGGAGGGAGAGGTGACCGGGTCAGGCGACTCTCAGCCGTTAGACAGAGTCTGGGAGGGAGAGGTGACCGGGTCAGGCGACTCCCAGCTGTTAGACATAGTCTGGGAGGGAGAGGGGACCGGGTCAGCCGTTAGACAGAGTCTGGGAGGGAGAGGTGACCAGGTCAGCCGTTAGACAGAGTCTGGGAGGGAGAGGTGACCAGGTCAGCCGTTAGACAGAGTCTGGGAGGGAGAGGTGACCGGGTCAGGCGACTCCCAGCTGTTAGACATAGTCTGGGAGGGAGAGGGGACCGGGTCAGCCGTTAGACAGAGTCTGGGAGGGAGAGGTGACCGGGTCAGCCGTTAGACAGAGTCTGGGAGGGAGAGGTGACCAGGTCAGGCGACTCTCAGCCGTTAGACAGAGTCTGGGAGGGAGAGGTGACCGGGTCAGGCGACTCCCATCTGTTAGACAGAGTCTGGGAGGGAGAGGTGACCGGGTCAGGCGACTCTCAGCCGTTAGACAGAGTCTGGGAGGGAGAGGTGACCGGGTCAGGCGACTCTCAGCCGTTAGACAGAGTCTGGGAGGGAGAGGTGACCAGGTCAGGCGACTCTCAGCCGTTAGACAGAGTCTGGGAGGGAGAGGTGACCGGGTCAGGCGACTCCCAGCCGTTAGACACAGTCTGGGAGGGAGAGGTGACCAGGTCAGGCGACTCTCAGCCGTTAGACAGAGTCTGGGAGGGAGAGGTGACCAGGTCAGGCGACTCTCAGCCGTTAGACAGAGTCTGGGAGGGAGAGGTGACCAGGTCAGGCGACTCTCAGCCGTTAGACAGAGTCTGGGAGGGAGAGGTGACCAGGTCAGGCGACTCTCAGCCGTTAGACAGAGTCTGGGAGGGAGAGGTGACCAGGTCAGGCGACTCTCAGCCGTTAGACAGAGTCTGGGAGGGAGAGGTGACCGGGTCAGGCGACTCCCAGCCGTTAGACACAGTCTGGGAGGGAGAGGTGACCAGGTCAGGCGACTCTCAGCCGTTAGACAGAGTCTGGGAGGGAGAGGTGACCAGGTCAGGCGACTCTCAGCCGTTAGACAGAGTCTGGGAGGGAGAGGTGACCAGGTCAGGCGACTCTCAGCCGTTAGACAGAGTCTGGGAGGGAGAGGTGACCAGGTCAGGCGACTCTCAGCCGTTAGACAGAGTCTGGGAGGGAGAGGTGACCGGGTCAGCCGTTAGACAGAGTCTGGGAGGGAGAGGTGACCGGGTCAGGCGACTCTCAGCCGTTAGACAGAGTCTGGGAGGGAGAGGTGACCGGGTCAGGCGACTCTCAGCCGTTAGACAGAGTCTGGGAGGGAGAGGTGACCGGGTCAGGCGACTCTCAGCCGTTAGACAGAGTCTGGGAGGGAGAGGTGACCAGGTCAGGCGACTCCAAGCTGTTAGACAGAGTCTGGGAGGGAGAGGGGACCGGGTCAGCCGTTAGACAGAGTCTGGGAGGGAGAGGTGACCGGGTCAGGCGACTCCCAGCTGTTAGACAGAGTCTGGGAGGGAGAGGGGACCGGGTCAGCCGTTAGACAGAGTCTGGGAGGGAGAGGTGACCGGGTCAGGCGACTCCCAGCTGTTAGACAGAGTCTGGGAGGGAGAGGGGACCGGGTCAGCCGTTAGACAGAGTCTGGGAGGGAGAGGTGACCGGGTCAGGCGACTCCCATCTGTTAGACAGAGTCTGGGAGGGAGAGGTGACCGGGTCAGGCGACTCCCAGCTGTTAGACAGAGTCTGGGAGGGAGAGGTGACCGGGTCAGGCGACTCTCAGCCGTTAGACAGAGTCTGGGAGGGAGAGGTGACCGGATCAGGCGACTCTCAGCCGTTAGACAGAGTCTGGGAGGGAGAGGTGACCAGGTCAGGCGACTCCCAGCTGTTAGACAGAGTCTGGGAGGGAGAGGTGACCGGGTCAGCCGTTAGACAGAGTCTGGGAGGGAGAGGTGACCGGGTCAGGCGACTCCCAGCTGTTAGACAGAGTCTGGGAGGGAGAGGGGACCGGGTCAGCCGTTAGACAGAGTCTGGGAGGGAGAGGTGACCGGATCAGGCGACTCTCAGCCGTTAGACAGAGTCTGGGAGGGAGAGGTGACCAGGTCAGGCGACTCCCAGCTGTTAGACAGAGTCTGGGAGGGAGAGGTGACCGGGTCAGCCGTTAGACAGAGTCTGGGAGGGAGAGGTGACCGGGTCAGGCGACTCCCATCTGTTAGACAGAGTCTGGGAGGGAGGGAGAGGGGACCGGGTCAGGCGACTCCCAGCCGTTAGACAGAGTCTGGGAGGGAGAGGTGACCGGATCAGGTCAGGTCAGCCGTTAGACAGAGTCTGGGGGAAGGGACCGGGTCAGGTCAGGTCAGCGGTCTGGGGCACAGGATCAGACTAGGTAACCCACACCCCGTTCCGGGCTATCATCAGTGTCTGGGGAGAAGGACCGGTCAGGCAGTCCGCCGACGTCCGGCGTCACAATATCTGACTGGCGGCGCCCATCAGACATTCCCGCCGCCGCGTCTCCGCAGAGGATCAGCGGCCAGCGGCCAGAGTACCGCGCCTTATATGGTCACAGGGAGGCGGACACGGCCGGGAGCCATCACAGCTCTAACACAGCCGCTGCTATCACGGACAACGACGCAACCCTGCAGAGGCAGGGTACCTCCCAGGGTCCCGATCCCAAAGGTGCCGTGAATCAGGTGCAAGGAACGACGCAGAGGTGCGAAGGACCTCCGCACCTTACCTCCGAAGTATTTTTCGCCGTACACCCCTGTCCCAGTTATAGTTCGTGGATGTATAATGTTCTAAAGGTTTAACCAAATGACGAATGATCCTTTCTAGAAGCCGGTGACGCATGCCGCACCAGGGAAAATTACGTCCTCAAAAGATTCCGTGGAATACCATACCCGGAGTCAATTTGATGTGTCAATTTGCTTTCAACTTTCCAGTGTCACATTCTACCTCAGATTCAGCCCAGCGCCAGCATGCAAAGGTTCCTATAAATCCCTGATCCACAGATTGAGTCTTGTGATGCCGACGCTCGTTTTTATAGATACAAAGTCTAGTGATGCTCTCCAGGAGGGACCCTAGAGAACTCAGCTGACTGCCGTCGAGTGGACTTTCCACAGCCCGTCCTGCCTGTATCCCCCGTGCAGCGTACAATCGGAGCAGTTCGCCATGCTCTGTGCTCGCTCTGTACACAGTGCCGGCGGTTACTCGGCTGGGGCTGCCTGCCTGGCCCGCACGGACTCGACACTGGCCTTGGAGTACCGGTTTGTGCCATTCATTAAATTAGCCGGCAGACAGTCGCAACACCGCGGCGGCCGCGGTGGGAACTCGCGGGGTCTATATAGATACGCGGCCAGCCGTGATGCGGACTCGGGAATGGCCCGGCTCGGCCGGCCCAGCTCGGGCCGGCTCGGGCCGGCTCGGGCCGGCTCGGGCCGGCTCGGGCCGGCTCGGAGTCGGCAGCGGGGTGTGCAGGTGCAGTGACGCCCGGGCCGGGGTACAGGTGCAGCTCGGCGGACCAGCCGCTCCAACAGCCGCTGATAGATCTGAGACACCAGACTGGTTTGCCGGTTCTGACACAAAGAGGCGGCGAGTCGAGTGGCAGCGACAGGTGCGCTGAAGGAAATTCGCCGCGTTCGGTAACCACCGACAAGGAAAAAGAACAGACGAACGTCGTAAGCGGCAGTGACGAAGGGTACCATGAATGATGTTGATTATGCTCAGCGTTTTGAGGACAGAGGTGACGGTGAGCTCTTTTATAGATACAAAGATCAAGGCATGGTTTACAAAAGGGAGTATGAAAATCCTGTGTTAAATATAAAACACCACAATTGTTCACGAACGTGGCTGAACTAACCGCTTACAAAGGAGCAAAGAATCGCCGGGTCCGTGACACAGAGACCGCGCACTAACCTTTGGAGGAGGCCTTGATGGCGTTGTCTTCCACCGTGTTTTTCTGTACCACGGTGACTGGCGGACTGGCGGTTGTCCGCCGGGTGGTGGTGGTGCTGACGGTGGTCGGCGCTGCCGCCGTGGTGGTGGTGGTCGTGGTGGTGGACCGGGTAGGTTTCCGCCAGGGCGTCCACCGGCTGGTCTTGGGCCGCTTGGTCCACCAAATCCGGGTGGTGGTGGTGGTGGTGGTGGTGGTGGTGGTTGTGGTAGTGGTGGTGGTGGTAGTGGTGGGGGTAGTGGTTGGGGTAGTGGTGGGGGTAGTGGTGGGGGTAGTGGTGGGGGTAGTGGTGGGGGTAGTGGTGGTGGTTGTGGTGGTGGTTGTCCGAGCGGTGGTGCTGGTTGTCTTAGTGTTGCCGTGAATCTCGCGGGTCGACCGGTGCGTGCCCCACGTCCTGCAAAAGAAGGACGACGTCAGATTGGTAAAAACCGCATGTTTTTATAAATGATGATACATTCTTTGAATGTGTATGATGTAGCAGTTTTCAAATTAGTTTAACCCTATTTGTAACGGGGGGGCGGATTCCGCCCCCCCCCCTCATGTTTTCGCAGATATCTCCAGAACGGCTGGGCGCAGGCCCATGAAATTTTGGGACTTTTCATAGAATTCAATACCGCATTTGGATTCAAAATTATGAGTTCTTAACCTGAACAGAGGCGGTTCCAGGGCACAGTTTTGGGTGGGTTCGGAGGCGATATTTGGCGATAATACGGAAATGCGATCTTCACAGTTTCTTCCTAACTGCCTCAAGTATGAAGGAGTTACATCGGTTTACGGTGATTTCAACAAGTGAAAAGTGGTTGATGTTAATGAAATCTTATAAAAATTGCATGGCATAGGCGGTTTCAGGAGCTTGAAAAAGGGGGGTTTCCAGGAAGTATTCAATGCTTGGCGGGAAGCAAATCGAGCAACGTAAGGGGCATTTATAGTTATCAAGATGTAAAAGATAGCTTCTGCTTCCATTATTTGCATAATTTATTGCATATATAGTTTCAGGGGCGTGTTCAGGCACATGGAAAGGGGGGCGACTGGCATGGTGATGACGATATGCCAGCGATAACGGCGCAATATACGGTTAGCTTATGATGATATATGCACATATAAGGCCAGAAAAGGGAATAAAGTCTTTTTTTGCAGAGGCGCGTTCAGGAATGGAATAAAGCGGGTAATATTATTGCAAGGAAACTATGAGGCATGGGCGTACAATGACATAACATACTGCAGTTTTCGGATGAAACACGCACCATAGGCTACTCTACGAACGATTATAAGATAATAGGCGAGTCCAGGTAGGGTAAAAGGGGGGTAAGCAATGTTAATTGCAGTTGTAAGTGAAATAGTCACTGTCGACTAGTTAGTATCATAATAGCGGATCATATACTTATCAAAAGGTATTGTGCCGCCCCAGTTTGGATCCTGGATACGCCTATGATGACGTAAAACATGCAAAAAGGAACTATCTACGATCAGTAACATATTTATAGTGCTGGGTAGCAACTTGTCTGCGGTTAATATTTTTTCCCAATTTGACCTCCCTTTTTCACTAACCTGGTACCGCCTATGGCAAAAAAAGAAGATTTTTAACTGTTTTGTCTAATGCTACAATCACATACCATTTCATTTATCAAAAAACAACATCGAAAAATGGTTTTATTACCCATTTACTTCACCCCCATATTGAGTGCCCTGCACACGCCTATGATTTTTGAATTTTCAAACGACGCCGTCATATATCAATTTCCAATTCAATCTCCATCGATTCGTATTAGTTGTGTTAAAATCAGTCGATAAACATGAAAGCTATGTTGGATCAAAAATACCACTAAAATTTGTAGTTTTTGCCCCCCTGTTGCCCCCCTATCAAAAATTTATATTTTTGTATTATTCAGAGATGTAGATCGTGTTGAGGGGAACCAAACACCGTTTCATTTTTGAATATCTGACGGATAGATCTCGAGATCTCCGGGGGGGGGGGGGCGGAATCCGCCACCCCCCCCCCCCCCTGTTACAAATAGGGGTAGCCAGGAGCCTGTTACAAATAGGGTTAAGAGGGATTGGGACATTGTGGTGACATAAGTGTACGGAATTCATTAAAGGAATGCATTTATCCTTGTAAACAAGCTTACGGCTATCGAATCTCTGGTATGGAATGTGGCATTAAAAGCGACGAATACCTCCAGCATGCTTTGCAGCGCTGATAATATCTCCCACAAACCCTTAAAACAGTTTTGCTGTTACTTCAGTCATAACCCGGGGCTGGCTGCTTCCCGATATTGCAAAATGCGGAACAGGCTTGCAGCAATGCGCTTTTGAAGGCCGTTCCTGGGTCCACATGTCACGGTGCAAAAATAGTAATGTGCAAAAAGCAATTTTAGCTTTAGTCAGAGTCGGAGTATGCTTCGGAGAGTCGGTCGGAGCCGGCTATTTTGGGAAGAGTCGGAGCCAGAGTCGGCGTCGATAAAAGCTATACATGTAACCTATGCATCTCCACCTATGCAACTGCATGCAATCACAGTCTCCATCTTTCAATAGCCGACTAAGCATGATTTCAACCACTAAATATGATGTAGTCGCTTATCTTCAAGTCAAGCCTGGTATATATATATATATATATATATATATATATATATATATATATATATATATATATATATATATATATATATATATATATATATATATATATATATATATATATATATATATATATATATATATATATATATATATATATATATATATATATATATATATATATATATATATATATATATATATATATATATATATATATATATATATATATATATATATATATATATATATATATATATATATATATATCTATATATATATATATATCTATCTATCTATCTATCTATCTATCTATCTATCTATCTATCTATATATATATATATATATATATATATATATATATATATATATATATATATATATATATATATATATATATATATATATATATATATATATATATATATATATATATATATATATATATATATCTATATATATATATATATATATATATATATATATATATATATATATATATATATATATATATATATATATATATATATATATATATATATATATATATATATATATATATATATATATATATATATATCTATATATATATATATATATATATATATATATATATATATATATATATATATATATATATATATATATATATATATATATATATATATATATATATATATATATATATATACCAGGCTTGACTTGAAGATAAGCGACTACCTATATCGCATATGTGCGAGTGTATATGCGAGTGTATATGCGAGTGTATATGCGAGTGTATATGCGAGTGTATATGCGAGTGTATATGCGAGTGTATATGCGAGTGTATATGCGAGTGTATATGCGAGTGTATATGCGAGTGTATATGCGAGTGTATATGAGAGTGTATATGCGAGTGTCCCCGTGTGCGACCCGCACGATGCGTCGTGGTATCGATATATGCTCACTGTATAGTGTATACTGTAAGTCCCCGATAAGCAGCGGCAGAAGGAACACACGCCCGCGGCGCACCATCCCCCGCTCATCCGATAAGCCATCCCGGCCGCAATCTCCCCTGGCCTCTGCATAATTCCCCGACTGCCGCGCGGCTCAGCACGCCGCCCCGGACACCGGTGACGTCAGCAAAATGACGTCACTGGTGTCGACCGCGCCGTGACCCGCAATGATAGATGGCCCGATCGACCCTGCCGGAGCGGTCGTGTTGATGCCGCGCTGTGTCGCACCTACTCGGCCGACCGCTTGTCGTGGCGCTGCACGTTGGACGGTCGATTATTGGGCCCGGGCTCGTGATACGTTTGAGCGGCGCTTGTCGTGGCGCTGCACGTTGGACGGTCGATTATTGGGCCCGGGCTCGTGATACGTTTGAGCGGCGCTTGTCGTGGCGCTGCACGTTGGACGGTCGATTATTGGGCCCGGGCTCGTGATACGTTTGAGCGGCGCTTGTCGTGGCGCTGCACGTTGGACGGTCGATTATTGGGCCCGGGCTCGTGATACGTTTGAGCGGCGCTTGTCGTGGCGCTGCACGTTGGACGGTCGATGATTGGGCCCGGGCTCGTGATACGTTTGAGCGGGCCGGTCCCGAAATGCTGTCGCGCTTGATAAGGCCGCGGCTCCAGCGCCTTATCGCGTCGTGTGTGGAACAGCCGCAGTCGCAGTATCGTAGTATAACGGCGATATATGCCCGGATAAGCGCCCGGCGCCCAGTATGGACTATGCTTGCCGGTTTATGTTAAGCCTGCTGTTGCGACAGAGCCGCCGCCGCGCCGCCGGGCCGCCCGACGTCTGGCGTCTGGCCGGGTCATGGTCGTGTCGTTCTCCCGGTGAGGTCCAACCTTGGCCGATGGTCTACGCCTGGCATTATGGATACTTCGAACGGGATTAAAGAAGCGGGAGTTAATTTTAGGATCAATAAGTCAGTGAAGCATGGATGATTGTTCAACTGTACCCAAAGAGCATGCCATGTAAAATTCAGCGTATACGACTGCCTCTCACAATACAGCCCGCTCTAATCCTAGTACGTGCTTATTCAGTACACAAAAACGTCATGCTGATCGCTGAGCTTTAAAATGTAAGGCGCAATGATCTTTGTACATGCATGTTCCCAGTGTGACCTCACTCGACTAACGTGTACCATCCTACAAACGCAGCGACGCCGCTATTTTGCTCCGACTTTTTCTCTCAGTGATCTGAGACTCACTTGGACTTCTCGGTGGTGTGCTGAGTGGGCGGGTCCGTCCACACGGCCCTCGGCTGCGTGGCGCTGGTGAAGAAGTCGCTGGAGCCGTACGAGATCCGACCGAACCCGTTACCGGCACTGTCGTCCGTGACACAGTAACCGTCCCGACAGTACTGAAATACAGGACAGTGACGGTTACCACCGGGTAATCTGTTACCGGCACTGTCGTCCGTCACGCAGTAACCATCCCGACAGTACTGAAATACAGGACAGTGACGGTTACCACCGGGTAATCTGTTACCGGCACTGTCGTCCGTCACGCAGTAACCGTCCCGACAGTACTGAAATACAGGACAGTGACGGTTACCACCGGGTAATCTGTTACCGGCACTGTCATCCGTCACACAGTAACCGTCCGACAGTACTGAAATACAGTCGTCCCATTCAGCCATTACCAGATAAAGTCAGTAGACACACACAGTCGTCACGAAGTCAGTCGAGAAAGAACCATTATGACACCGTCACTGCACTTAGGACCGGATCCTACATGGTGAACTCCATGCATGATGTCACCGTGTGCGTCATTATAAAGGATATCCGGAATATATAATCTGCTCAATCAGCTGCAAGGTTGACGATGCCACAAAAACCGGAATTACAATTGAGGACAAACCATGCCGAAACCGGAATTCACCAGGCGCTTATCAAGAATCGTTCGGTAACGAGTGCACAAATATTGAACGAATAACAGAGAAGCTGGTTGTTTGCCCTGTCAGGTTGATTAGTGAGTCACCAATGACCGACGTAAACTTCGACACATCGTTCATAACCTTAAAAGTTGTCACGGAAAACGACTTATTTTGTGATGAGGTTTCCAGCATACCAGTAAGTAGCAACAACATTTCAGTTCCCGTTATATATGAAGTATACAAAAACAAATATAACGACCCAGGTTAATGATCTGTAATGTCTCTGGAAGCGCAACGTGATTCTTTGAGCCAATCGACAAAATATTAAATCATATTAAATATATGTGAATACAAGTTTGAGCCATACTTTCCACATGCAGTGGAAAGCGGCACGCCGCACTCATATTACAGTGAACAGTGAACAGTGAACAGTGAACAGTGAACAGTGAACAGTGAACAGTGAACAGTGAACAGTAAACAGATCACAGTAAACAGATCACAGTGAACAGATCACAGTGAACAGATCACAGTAAACAGATCACAGTGAACAGATCACAGTGAACAGATCACAGTAAACAGATCACAGTAAACAGATCACAGTAAACAGATCACAGTAAACAGATCACAGTAAACAGATCACAGTAAACAGATCACAGTAAACAGATCACAGTAAACAGATCACAGTGAACAGATCACAGTGAACAGATCACAGTAAACAGATCACAGTAAACAGATCACAGTGAACAGATCACAGTGAACAGATCACAGTAAACAGATCACAGTGAACAGATCACAGTGAACAGATCACAGTAAACAGATCACAGTGAACATATCACAGTAAACAGATCACAGTGAACAGATCACAGTGAACAGATCACAGTAAACAGATCACAGTAAACAGATCACAGTAAACAGATCACAGTAAACAGATCACAGTAAACAGATCACAGTAAACAGATCACAGTAAACAGATCACAGTGAGCAGATCACAGTAAACAGATCACAGTAAACAGATCACAGTAAACAGATCACAGTAAACAGATCACAGTAAACAGATCACAGTAAACAGATCACAGTAAACAGATCACAGTAAACAGATCACAGTAAACAGATCACAGTAAACAGATCACAGTGAACAGATCACAGTAAACAGATCACAGTAAACAGATCACAGTAAACAGATCACAGTAAACAGATCACAGTAAACAGATCACAGTAAACATATCACAGTAAACAGATCACAGTGAACAGTAAACAGTGAACAGTGAACAGTAAACAGATCACAGTAAACAGATCACAGTAAACAGATCACAGTAAACAGATCACAGTAAACAGATCACAGTAAACAGATCACAGTAAACAGATCACAGTAAACAGATCACAGTAAACAGATCACAGTAAACAGATCACAGTGAACAGATCACAGTAAACAGATCACAGTAAACAGATCACAGTAAACAGATCACAGTAAACAGATCACAGTAAACAGATCACAGTAAACAGATCACAGTAAACAGATCACAGTCAACAGATCACAGTGAACAGATCACAGTAAACAGATCACAGTAAACAGATCACAGTAAACAGATCACAGTAAACAGATCACAGTAAACAGATCACAGTAAACATATCACAGTAAACAGATCACAGTGAACAGTTAACAGTGAACAGTGAACAGTAAACAGATCACAGTAAACAGATCACAGTAAACAGATCACAGTAAACAGATCACAGTAAACAGATCACAGTAAACAGATCACAGTAAACAGATCACAGTAAACAGATCACAGTAAACAGATCACAGTGAACAGATCACAGTAAACAGATCACAGTAAACAGATCACAGTAAACAGATCACAGTAAACAGATCACAGTAAACAGATCACAGTAAACAGATCACAGTAAACAGATCACAGTGAACAGTGAACAGTTAACAGTGAACATATCACAGTGAACAGTGAACAAATCACAGTGAACAGTGAACATATCACAGTGAACAGATCACAGTAAACAGATCACAGTAAACAGATCACAGTAAACAGATCACAGTGAACAGTGAACAGTAAACAGTGAACAGTGAACAGTGAACCGTGAACAGATCACAGTGAACAGTAAACAGATCACAGTAAACAGATCACAGTAAACAGATCACAGTAAACAGATCACAGTAAACAGATCACAGTAAACAGATCACAGTAAACAGATCACAGTAAACAGATCACAGTAAACAGATCACAGTAAACAGATCACAGTAAACAGATCACAGCAAACAGATCACAGTAAACAGATCACAGTGAACAGATCACAGTAAACAGATCACAGTAAACAGATAACAGTAAACAGATCACAGTAAACAGATCACAGTGAACAGATCACAGTAAACAGATCACAGTAAACAGATCACAGTAAACAGATCACAGTAAACAGATCACAGTAAACAGTGAACAGTAAACAGTGAACAGTGAACAGTGAACCGTGAACAGATCACAGTAAACAGATCACAGTAAACAGATCACAGTGAACAGTGAACAGTAAACAGTGAACAGTGAACAGTGAACCGTGAACAGATCACAGTGAACAGTAAACAGATCACAGTAAACAGATCACAGTAAACAGATCACAGTAAACAGATCACAGTAAACAGATCACAGTAAACAGATCACAGTAAACAGATCACAGTAAACAGATCACAGTAAACAGATCACAGTAAACAGATCACAGTGAACAGATCACAGTAAACAGATCACAGTAAACAGATCACAGTAAACAGATCACAGTAAACAGATCACAGTAAACAGATCACAGTAAACAGATCACAGTAAACAGATCACAGTAAACAGATCACAGTAAACAGATCACAGTAAACAGATCACAGTAAACAGATCACAGTAAACAGATCACAGTAAACAGATCACAGTAAACAGATCACAGTAAACAGATCACAGTGAACAGATCACAGTAAACAGATCACAGTGAACAGATCACAGTAAACAGATCACAGTAAACAGATCACAGTAAACAGTGAACAGTTAACAGTGAACATATCACATGGAACAGATCACAGTGAACAGTGAACAGATCACAGTGAACAGATCACAGTAAACAGTGAACAGTGAACAGTGAACAGTGAACAGTGAACAGTAAACAGTGAACAGTGAACAGTGAACCGTGAACAGATCACAGTGAACAGTGAACAGTGAACAGTGCACAGTGAACAGTGAACAGTGAACAGATCACAGTGAACAGTGAACAGTGAACAGTGCACAGTGAACAGTGAACAGTGAACAGTGAACAGTGAACAGTGAACAGTGAACAGTGAACAGCGAACAGATCACAGTGAACAGTGAACAGTGAACAGTGAACAGTGAACAGTGAACAGTGAACAGTGAACAGATCACAGTGAACAGTGAACAGTGAACAGTGAACAGTAAACAGTAAACAGTGAACAGTGAACAGTGAACAGTGAACAGTGAACATATCACAGTGAACAGTGAACAGATCGCAGTGAACAGATAACAGATAACAGTGAACAGTAAACAGTGAACAGTGAACAGTGAACAGTGCACAGTGAACAGTGAACAGTGAACAGTGAACAGTGAAAAGTGAACAGTGAACAGATCGCAGTGAACAGATACAGATAACAGTGAACAGTAAACAGTGGACAGTGAACAGTGAACAGTGCACAGTGAACAGTGAACAGTGAACAGTGAACAGTGAAAAGTGAACAGTGAACAGATCGCAGTGAACAGATACAGATAACAGTGAACAGTAAACAGTGGACAGTGAACAGTGAACAGTGCACAGTGAACAGTGAACAGTGAACAGATCACAGTGAACAGTGAACAGTGAACAGTGAACAGTGAACAGTGAACAGTGAACATATCACAGTGAACAGTGAACAGATCACAGTGAACAGATAACAGATAACAGTGAACAGTAAACAGTGAACAGTGAACAGTGAACAGTGCACAGTGAACAGTGAACAGTGAACAGTGAACAGTGAAAAGTGAACAGTGAACAGATCGCAGTGAACAGATACAGATAACAGTGAACAGTAAACAGTGGACAGTGAACAGTGAACAGTGAACAGTGAACAGTGAACAGTGAACAGTGAACAGTGAAAAGTGAACAGTGAACAGATCGCAGTGAACAGATACAGATAACAGTGAACAGTAAACAGTGGACAGTGAACAGTGCACAGTGAACAGTGAACAGTGAACAGTGAACAGTGAACAGTGAAAAGTGAACAGTGAACAGTTAACAGTGAACAGTTAATGGACATTGCAGCAGTACCGGAAAAAATGAAATGGAGCATGCAAACCGGCAGCATCGGTTTGCAGGAGGAGGCAAAACGAGCTCAGCAGAAATAACCACGTCACCCACCACTTGGCAGCACCTGGTCCGGGCGACCACCAGAACAGACCAGAACACTGCTGACGGCTTCACAGAACGGCGCTGTGGGCTTCTCCTGTCCCTCAATGAATTCAATATTTGCCCAGAAAGGTCACGCAAGTTCGTGTATTCATGATCCAATCCATCGTCCGTTATCAGATTTGAAGGAACGGCCAAATTAAGCATTAATGACTTTTGGAGAGCTTGCAGCTCACACGTATTGCAAATTTGCAATAGAAGGGCGCTGCTTTGGCGATGAAATAGTTCTAACAGTTCCGTGTCCAGTTCTGACATATCAAACCACCGTACCCAGTTCTCACCACTGACGACTCTACCCAGAACCCCGTGCTCACCTTGCCGACGCCGCAGGTTGACCCCTCGGCCGCCGGCCGGTACGACACGCAGTAGCCGGTGGCCTGGTCGAAGCAGAACAGCTGCGCGCACACGCGGTCATCCTTGAAGCAGGCGCTGGTGCCTCGGTCCCGCTTGCACTGAGCGTCCAGCGAGAGCAGCTTGCCCGGCAGGTGGCGGTCCAGGTTGTTCCGCTCGTGCGGGGCGTTGTACAGGCACGTGGCCGTCTCACCGCTGCGGGGCACACGGAGAGGAGAGTCAAATGCTTTGTTTAGGTCAAGGGATGTGATTATGAGTCGTGGTTGTATTGTGTTGGTAGGTTTTAATGAGTGTGGCTGATAACCTAGCCTTGATGGCCTGGCTTCAAGGAAAATTGTGTCGCTTCTGCTGGCTTAGCGCTGATGGAATTGGGGCCCCGTGACATCATTTATGTCACATTAATCGACGTGATCAAACGACGTGATCAACAATATTTTTTTTCGCGAGACAAAATACTCCGGGGAGAAGATGGCACACCACACCGCAATCGGAACATCTCGCAGGCGGTCCGACAGTCTACCTGTCATGCAAGCGCCAGAATCGGGGTAAGAATAAATATATTCTAACCGACACCGCACCCACGAAAACCACACACTGACAGAATCAGTCTACCCTCGCGGTTTGCACAACCCACGACAGCAACCCCAGCCATCCCGAGCCAAGCCTCACTTGAGGAAGTGGTCGAACTCCTCCAGACTGCAGGGCGACCACTTGAATCCCTTCTCGGTGTGCCTGAGGTCGGACATGATGAAGCCCTCCTCCCAGCGGCACCGCTTGGCGCCAGGTCCGCCCAGGTAGGACGGAGGCGGGGAGCCGTCGTGAACGTTTCCGAGGAGGTGGCCCAGCTCGTGGGCGGCCACGATGATGCCGGAGAAGCCGCCCGTGTCCTCCACGATGGCCACGGAGTTCACCTTGGTGAGTCGCTTGTTCACCACACAGGCGCCGCCGACGTACGCGAAGCCTGCGCGGGTGACGGAGGTCAGATGACAGTCCCAGTCAGCAGACAGTACAGGGCAGATAATTATGCAACGGTTAAGCGCTTAAAGATATTCGAATATTGATTTTACTTATTGCGTTTGTTACATTAAGCGTTAGCTATTCTGGATGTTCTTTTGTTAACTACGAGATGCTTTAAGCTTTTTGGGAGGATTTGTATTGTCTGGCCTTGATGAGGTTTCAGTAGGACAGCTTTATCCATTTAGCCGGGTGCTTTACCCTTTAAGCAACAGGGTAGCATTTAAGCACCATGCTTTCAATCTAGTAAGTTCTTCTACCACCGGTGAAGAACTTAATCTCATGCAATCTGAGTGACTGCAACCACTATCAATTTGCCACATCTCAAATTAAAATCGTGCAATAAATTATACTAAAACGACGCGACAGCAGAGCAGCACCCATCAGCGACAGCGAGTGCTGCATGCCGGTTAAGCCGGCTGTCTGACGTTACGTGGCGTTACGCTGTCTGGCCGTCAGTCGTTACGCCGGCATCACGCGGTCCTTACGCCGGCGTCACGCGGTCGTCACGGACAGCGAGCCAGTTTCGCAGTCATGTTTTCGCGATAGTGACGCCGCGTGTCGCTCGCGCAGTTACGTTCACCAGCGCAGCGAAGCGAAGCAAAGCGAAGCGAAACGGGTATGGTACGTGGATCGCACGTTTGGAAGGCAGCTGATCGCATGTTTCATGGCCTCGTTTGGTTTGAGGAGTATGTAAACCGGAATCAGATTCAGAAAGGCTTTTGAAGATAAGCACATCCGTGATTGTGGATGCTTCTACGTTATTAGAACACAAATTGCAGCACTAAACCACTTAAGACATGAATAATACTGTGTTTAAAATGTTTAAAGTCTTATAACAAATTTGGAACAATTCATGCCGTGAGGTTGAAAATATAAAGTAATGCAAATACTCTCGTCAGAACGAATTTGTGCTAATTCCACGACTGATTAACATCGGTAATAGATATCAAGAAGAGATCTATTACCTGTTCATACCGTACCAGCTTCATTAAAGCTCAAGGTTTATTGCAAATTTCCCTTCTCAAACGTGTCGCTTTGCTGGAGTGGTATTAACTGGTCAACATGAGCGTTGAGCATGCAGCAGCGATTTACTGGTTGCGTCGGGTGCGTCCGTGCAGATAGGTCGTTAAGCAGTCGTCTCCGTCGAGGCGAAACGATCACTTTACGTTAGCGATATTCGTCTGGGACTGCATGCAGACATTACGGACAATTAGAAGCTGCTATTGAGGCTCTGTAGTCAAGAGCAGGAGAGAAACGACGAAAGAGGTGAAACGTGAGCGGTGAAGAGACAGGAGAGACGGGTGAGCGGTGAAGAGACAGGAGAGACGGGTGAGCGGTGAAGAGACAGGAGAGACGGGTGAGCGGTGAAGAGACAAGTGTCAGAGGTGAGTGAAGAGACAAGTGTCAGAGGTGAGTGAAGAGACAGGTCTACAGCTCGGCGTCGGTCGACGTCCAGGGCATCCGTGCGCGCGTGCGTGCCGCGTGTGTCTAGCCGTACCCAGTCGGAGAGGTCTCCCCGGCTCGGACAGTGTTCAGTCGGAGAGGTCTCCCCGGCCCGGACACTGTCCAGTCGGAGAGGTCTCCCGGCCCGGACAGGACCCAGTCGGAGAAAGAGAGAGGTCTCCCCGTCCCGGCTTACCGGCCGTCCCCGTGTTACATGGTCCGTGGTCAAAGTCTTTTCTGCACATGTCAAGCCTGAAAAAGATCGGGCCGGCTGAGTGACAGAGTCGGGTCGGGTCGGGTCTGGGAGGGAGCTGCCCGGCGGCGCCGCCGGTATAGGCCGGTTGCAGAGGCGGGCAGAGGCGGGCCACTGGCCAGGCTCTGCTCCGTCACCGCCGCCCAAACCGCCGCCGACAAGCGAAAGCATATAGACAGAGGAAGGCACCCGCGTGGGCACGCATGGTCGCTCGGCTGGACAGGGCAGAAGTGTTAGCTGGGATGGGCGGGGTCAGCTTGCAGTCCGTCGCGCTGTCTCTGGGCACAGTCAGTCGAGGTCAAGCACGGTCACGGGCAGAGATCACTGCGGGTCAGCGGTCACTGCTGGTCAAGGGTCACATCAGGTCAGCAGTCACTGGCGGTCAGCGGTCACTGCAGGTCAGCAGTCACTGGCAGTCAAAGGTCACCGAGGTCACTGCGGGTCCGCGGTCAGCGGCATGTTACAGAAGCGGCACACACGGTAACGTACCGGCGGTTCCCTTGGTGCACTTTCCACTGTTCCGTCGACGGCAGAGATCGTGCCTGTGGAAGATCATTGTCAGCAACCACTATCAGCACCGACACCAGCGGGATGGAACGCAAACGTAGCACGCTCACAGATATAACCGGTTTGAGAGCACTGGGAGATTTTTAAACGACAAATATATGAGCCAAACCGCGCAAGTGTAAACATGACAATTGACAGTGACACATGACATGCCAAAGGATGACACAAACTTAGTACATGTTATGTATCCGAGGTAGGAACAGATGCACTATTCTGGGAAGATCAGCTCATCGAAGGAGAACCACCTTGAGCAGAGTCACGACTATCTCGCCTCATAAATTCCAACCCAAACCGCCCAAACGCCGCTTTCTATCTTCCCTGGAAGTGCCTGACATATCACCAGGCAGGTGACTGATCTCGGCGGCACGACCCATCGATTGGCTGGGGCGCTGCTGAGGGAACCCAACCGGACATCCGCCGGGGGCGCGGACACCTGACCAGGGCCCGGGACAAGTGAGCGGTTAGAGCTGCCCCGACGGCACCGGAGCACCTGCGCCGGATCCCGGCACACGGAGCTTTTAGAACTGGCAAGATAAGCTGCCTGAGAGACGGCGGAGACGGTGGAGACAAGCCACCACGGGGTTCCGACCGAGAGGCGCCTGGTGTCAGATCGGTCCAGTTCCGCCGACCGCACGGCGCAAGACACAAGGATCGAGCCGGGAGGAACAAGCTGAGGACATCCTCAGATGAGACGGATTGTCGGGAGTGAGAGAGATCGGATGGTAGGAAGGGGTCACACAGGGAGGACGAACATGACGGCGACGTCTCCAGAGGAGACGGATTGTCGGCAGTGAGAGAGATCGGATGGTAGGAAGGGGCACACAGGGAGGACGAACATGACGGCGCCATCTCTAGAGGAGACGGATTGTCGGCAGTGAGAGATATCGGATGGTAGGAAGGGGCACACAGGGAGGACGAACATGACGGCGCCATCTCTAGAGGAGACGGATTGTCGGCAGTGAGAGAGATCGGACGGTAGGAAGGGGGCACACAGGGAGGACGAACATGACGGCGCCATCTCTAGAGGAGACGGATTGTCGGCAGCGAGAGAGATCGGATGGTAGGAAGAGGGCACACAGGGAGGACGAACATGACGGCGCCATCCTCAGAGGAGACGGATTGTCGGCGGTGAGGAAGACCGGACAGAGGGGGGGGGGGGCACAGATCGTACCTGGAGGATCATGACGGCGACGTCTCCAGAGGAGACGGATTGGCGAGAGTGACGGAGACCGGAAACTGAACGACATGGATCAGGGAGAGCCGCGGAGGGGCCACATGAGACACGACCGCGGCACAGTAGCTCAGTGACGCCCCTAGACCGCTACATTTAGCGAGCCGCGGAGAGGCCACATGAGACACGGCCGCGGCACAGTAGCTTAGTGGCGCCTCTAGACCGCTACATTTAGCGAGCCGCGGAGGGGCCACATGAGACACGGCCGCGGCACAGTAGCTCAGTGGCGCCTCTAGACCGCTACATTTAGCGAGCCGCGGAGGGGCCACATGAGACACGGCCGCGGCACAGTAGCTCAGTGGCGCCTCTAGACCGCTACATTTAGCGAGCCGCGGAGGGGCCACATGAGACACGGCCGCGGCACAGTAGCTCAGTGACGCCCATAGACCGCTACATTTAGCGAGCCGCGGAGGGGCCACATGAGACACGACCGCGGCACAGTAGCTCAGTGACGCCCCTAGACCGCTATATTTAGCGAGCCGCGGAGGGGCCACATAAGACACGGCCGCGGCACAGTAGCTCAGTGGCGCCCCTAGACCGCTACATTTAGCGAGCCGCGGAGGGGCCACATAAGACACGGCCGCGGCACAGTAGCTCAGTGGCGCCCCTAGACCGCTACATTTAGCGAGCCGCGGAGGGGCCACATGAGACACGGCCGCGGCGTCATGCCAAGCTACACGAGTGGACCCGAGTCACCCCAGAGCAGCTTAGCTATGATCTGGTCATGTTCAGTTCGTCTGCGACAGGCTGTTGCACCCGACACAGGTCTGTGTGAATCATAATTCTACCCGACAGTAGGCTGCCAGGTGCGCGGCAGATACGAACGCGTTACGTCACGAGTTGCAGATGAAGCCAGCGATGCAGGTGTGTGCAGTGCTGCAGTCTCCCTCTGCACTCTGCATATGATTGCTCAGGTGCAAGGGTTCGAATGGAAATACATGCTAGAGTTGTCTTCTTTTATGTCCAAAGTCTTGCTTTACTTGAGTCGAGACCAACCCTCTTCATGTTCAAGCGTCAACAGATAGTATTACACCTCTGCAAGTCAACACTAGAGACCTGATCACCAATCTGGTCAAACTTGCATGTCAGAACTCAGTATGCGGCTTCAAACGAGAGACTTTCCGCTGGGAAAGTAGGAGTGCCATCCCGTCTGGATGCCCCAGACATGCCAGGACCGCCACTGCCAGACGTCTGAATCGATCAGCGGGCAGCCGGGGGGAGAGGTAGCTGAACAACAGTCCGGACTAAGATCATCCTCCGCACCGATGGACCACCAGTGCCAGTCACACCCTCCCGGCATCTGGGACGGGGCGGGGCGCGGCGGCTGGTCCCGGCGTCTCCACTGGAGACAGCCTCTGGGAGGGTCTGCAGGTGGCGATAGGTGCCGGGACACCCTTCCTGGCTCGGGCGGGGCGCGGCGGCTGGTCCCGGCGTCTCCACTGCAGACAGCCTCAGGTAGAGTCTGCAGGTGGCGATGTCAGCGGTCGATCGGTCGTCCTGCTCTGTATATCCGCCGTCGATCGCCGACCAGTGATGGATGCAGCTGCCACCGCTGGCGACTCAACGGGGACAGAGCACGGACAGAGGACGGGCCAGGGGTCGCACCACAACCTGCTGCAACCGCTGGCCGAGGGAATACTGCCCACAGCGAAATGTGGAGAAGCAAATATTTTATGTTCTACAAGTTCAGGAGCGATAATCATTTGCCAAACCGTTACGAAAGCGTTTCTCTTAACGGTTAAGCCCATTCGATGGCTATCTTTCGGGATTTCACACCGCCATCCGAGTCAGTGACTGCAGTGCATGTCACGCAGACTGTGAATCCGGAGAACTGCGCCTCCCACAGACGCCCGAACAAGGCTCTGAACCCGCCTCTGCACCCGCAGCATCCCTCTGCTCCCGTCCCTGCCTCAGCTACCGATCAGCAGCAGCAGCAGCTCAGCTAACGGAGCTGTCAGGTGCGGGCCGCCGTCTGCCCGCCCAGCCGACACTGACGGATTGACTGGCAGACCCTACAGGCGCCAGCCAGCCCCGCCGGTCCCCGCCGAGCCCCGCCGGCCCCGCCGGGCCCCGCCGAGTGACGCCCTACATGGAGAGGACAAATCGACGATGGGCCGATGGACATCGACGGGTTATATCGGGCCGACACAGCACAGGGGGAGATGCAGGGACGTGTTCAGCAGACACGAGCACTAGCCCTCCAGAACAGGGCATGGTGGGTGATGGGGTGATAGCCGGGGAGCGGCGAGACCGCCCCCAGGTCTGTGGCTGACTACAGCTGTTAACGTAACGGTGGTGGATATGGCGATGACTAATAATGGTGATTGTGATGGCGATGATGAGGGTGATGCGGAGTGATGTGATGGTGATGTGTGATATTGTGACGGTGATGGTGACGCTGATGATGGTGTAGTGTGGTGATGGTAATGATGATGTGTTGGTGACGTGACGGTGGAATGATGACGGTGATGATGGCAGTGGTGGCGACTTGACTCACTTGGTGATCGCCATGGCGATATCATAGGTGGGCAGCCGGCGCTCCTCGAACAGGTATTTTCCCATGGCGGTTAGTGCGGCAGCAGAGTCGATGGAGTCCGATGTCACCTTGTTCTGCTCCAGGTAGGGCGTGGCGTCGGCGCCCTGCAGGTCAGGTCACAGATCCGTCAGGTCACTGGGGTCAGTTTACCGTGTACAGGTCGCCGGGTCAGGTCGCCGCCGTCAGGTCACTGGGGTCAGGTCACCACGGTCAAGTCACAGGGATCAGGTCACTGGGGTCGGGGACGGGTCATAACAGTCGAGTAGCCCTACACACTGGGACGTCAATATGCCATGAATGGACGGGGGTTCCACACGTGCATAAAGCCCGGACAGACGCCCGGACCCTGGTTCAGTCTCTGGGCTGTGGTTGATGCGGTCGGACGGCGCAGTCGCGGTGTTCACCTGTCGTCACCCTTCCCTTCCCCCGGCGTGCCTTCCCCCGGCGTCCCTTCCCCCGGCGTCCCTTCCCCCGGCGTCCCTTCCCTGTCCTGTCCGACACACGTGTCCACGCCGTCCCAGTCGACCCATGGTGTCCCCCGGCAGAGGGGGGGAGGGATGACATCGGCCCAGCCGAGCCAGGTGGTTCGCTGAAGAGGTAGGTAGGCGTGAATCAGCCGAGTGTCTCGACGAGATCCGCCGCCGCCATCGGAGTGAAAGGATTTTGGCAACGGGCGATGATGCTAGAGTGAGCGCTTTATCCTAATCGTTTGCGTAACTTGAAGAGCGTACTCGTGTGGATTTCAACACGGCTTAAGTCATCGCAGGGGTTGTCATGGCGCCACTTGGAGCTGCCGCCAGATCCCGAGGGGAGCGGTCAGGTGGGATAGGAGGGCATTTAACGTCTCAGCAGCCGGTGAATGCATGTCAGGCGCTCGCAGCTTTGGCGGATGGTTAATGCTTCTGGCGTGCGTCATTCCTCCAAGCCGGAGGTGAGTAAGAAGGATTTACGTCACACATTCGTCTGTGTGTCTTTACACTGTGCAGGTGGCGGGGCATCTTCAAACGGAGCTCCGGTTGAGAACGGTGGCGTTTGCCTCCGATCTTTGTGTTCAGGTGTCAGGTTCACAAATCGAGTTTCCGAGAAGAGAGATAAGCAGCTTTAAATGCGACAGCCGCCTGGATAAGCGATGGCCAGTTCCGTTTGTCCTACGTAACGGGCCGCGTGCAGGGAATGACGCGGTGGACAGTGCTCTAGCCTGCATTCCGAATGCTGCTGATGAGTTGTTAACAGCTAACACACTGCGATGCATCCCGATAGCCCTGCTAAGTATTCACGTGTCTAAATCCGAGCACCATTCATACACACCATGCTCCGTCCTCGTCTTTCTCAGAAAACAAATCAGCTCAAGGATATGATTCTACGGTACCGGTAGAGAAAGTCGGATAATTACACCGAACAGCGTGAGAGGAAGGCACCGGCTCTGCTTACCCTTGAGATGATCATGCCGGCAATGTTGACCTTGATTTCAGGGTTCCGCAGCTGCTTATACCGCAGGTCAACGCCATTCATAAAGCTGGTGAAGTATTTCTTGATCTTGTTGTTGTCCTGGTCATGAAGGCTGAAAAATGAACGGCACATACTTAAATGGCTGCCAGATTTTATGTCACGAAAGGTTAACTTACGTCTCAACACTGGACCAAGGAAGAGAACACAGTACTATATGTAACATGTATCCTTGTACCGAAAGTCGAAACCTTCCACTGTCTGGACACAAGCTGTCAGGCTTCCCAAACGGTTCCGTTTTTTAACGTCACATTTTTGCTAATTGCACCAATGTCCCGCTGACATACCGTGATATTCCTTCGAGTCCGCGCTAACGACATTGGTACATTACTACTGCTAAACGGAATTCGGACTTTTATCAGAGTAACTCCTATACCGATTTAACACACATTATTTCCTTGTGCCCGGTGGCCAGTATTCGCTCTGCTGCCCTGCCAGTGTCCCGTTACAGCGGGTAGGTACCTGCTCAGCTGTGTGCTGTGCTGGAATGCAGCTGCTGATATGACTGACTCAGCGGCTCACCGACTCATGTGCCAGCAGTCCTTACACAGTCAGCCACAGGGAACACGGAGCGTTCGAGCGCGGCGACTGACCATGGTAACCAGTGGCCATTAGAGAGGCCCGCAGCTGCGTGCTCGAGTAAGCGGGTAATGAATGCGTGCGGCAGCGTGCAGCGGCACTCTGACACGCTCCGGCGGACAGACCGTGACTGACTCCGTGAAAAACACGGCGACGTGTCGGCGGACAGACCGTGACTGACTCCGTGAAAAACACGGCGACGTGTCGGCGGACAGACCGTGGCTGACTCCGTGAAAAACACGGCGACGTGTCGGCGGACAAACCGTGGCTGACACCGTGAAAAACACGGCGACGTGTCGGCGGACAAACCGTGACTGACTCCGTGAAAAACACGGCAACGTGTCGGCGGACAGACCGTGACTGACTCCGTGAAAAACACGGCGACGTGTCGGCGGACAGACCGTGACTGACTCCGTGAAAAACACGGCGACGTGTCGGCGGACAGACCGTGACTGACTCCGTGAAAAACACGGCGACGTGTCGGCGGACAGACCGTGGCTGACTCCGTGAAAAACACGGCGACGTGTCGGCGGGCCGAC
This sequence comes from Chirona hameri, assembly GCA_036785665.1. NCBI lineage: Eukaryota > Metazoa > Arthropoda > Thecostraca > Balanomorpha > Balanidae > Chirona > Chirona hameri. The sequence goes on from JAXIVJ010006256.1 coordinate 36,167, forward strand.
CGTGACTGACTCCGTGAAAAACACGGCGACGTGTCGGCGGGCCGACCGTGACTGACTCCGTGAAAAACACGGCGACGTGTCGGCGGGCCGACCGTGACTGACTCCGTGAAAAACACGGCGACGTGTCGGCGGGCCGACCGTGGCTGACTCCGTGAAAAACACGGCGACGTGTCGGCGGACAGACCGTGGCTGACCCAGTGAAAAACACGGCGACGTGTTTTTTCATCGGCAGTGCCACTGTCAAATGCAGCGCCAGCACGCACCGATAATTCACAGGCGAAAATGGGCAAAAACTTGCGACAACCTATAGCCAACTTCTGAAATAATGCCATTGAAGCAAACACATTTGTCGTTTTAGTTACACAATTTTTAGACAATTTTTAGTTCGTGTAATTTTGGAGCAAGTTTGTCGCACCCTACCGACAGGCGTGAGATTTGGTGCATATTTGGTGCAGATTTGGTGCATATTTGGTGCAGATTTGGTGCATATTTGGTGCAGATTTGGTGCATATTTGGTGCATATTTGGTGCAGATTTGGTGTAGATTTGGTGCAGATTTGGTGCAGATTTGGTGCAGATTTGGTGCAGATTTGGTGCAGGTTTGGTGCAGATTTGGTGCAGATTTGGTGCAGATTTGGTGCAGATTTGGTGCAGATGAGGACGGTTGTAGGTCAGAGTCGACGTAGGTAGCTGAGGGAGGGGTAGCTGAGGGGTCGGTGTCGGGGGCTCACAGAAAGCCGTCGTAATCGATGATGATGAGCACCTCCGGGTAGACGACGGAGGGCGCCGAGCGGCGGCGGCGGCGGCGGGCGCCCGTCGGCAGAGAGTCCAGCTCCATCACACCTGCAGGGACACGGGTGTAGGGGTTGAGGTCAAACGGGGCACCGAGGTCAAATGTGGCACAGCTGTTATGCAGATCTGACCGGTCAGACGGGTCAGACGAGCCACTGAGGTCAGACGAGTCACACAGGTCAGACGGGTCAGACAGGTCACACAGGTCAGACGAGTCAGGCGGGAGACACAGATGCTCATAACGAAAGAACAGTCACGTATCTGATCCTGATCTCATTAATTAGTCTAGTCAAACGAGCTGACACTCATTTATCATACTCAGTTCTACGACCAGGCATCATCAACAGAACAACTTGATTTCGGTAAGTTTTCACTGACTTTCCACCGTATCTAATATGGTCACCGTTTAAACACCGCAGCATCGACCACCTATTGCTGCTCACTGAGCCGAATGACAGTTCCGACCGGCAGCAGGCAGCGAGCGGCGCCATTCGTCGCTCGCTGCTCCGCGCCCAGGGCACATTATGGGAGCGTGTGCTTGTTTGACGAGTTGCGACACCAGCGCAACATGTCGGTTAGGTAACCGTCCGAACTGGGTTATCGGCTGGCACGCATGGGCCGGCATGCTTCGTAAAAACCTGTTTGTCTCCCAGCCCGACTGGGGGTTAACGACACAGCTGATCTGGAATCAATTAATGCGCACTACGCGCGGGTGATGGCGGCGAAAGGAACACTACTATGCTATCAACAGTCAATGCTCCATACGGTGGGAGGCTGCGTGAAGGTAAACTATAATCGATCGCAGAGTCAGAGTGCTGCACGCTTGGCACTAGTTTATAACGGGTCCCTGTGCTTGTTCTCACACCAAGTGTGACGTATCCTTGAGAGATTAAATACCGTAGCTTACAGGCGAGTAAACAGCGCCGGGGAATTGGCCGAATTGGCGATGCTGGGTGCGGCATAGCGCTCACCGGTTTCGTGTAACAATGATACCAATTCGACATTGATGATGTGATTATACGAACCGCATCCTGTAACTGGCTCACTTTTACAGAGTTTTCTTGATGGCTTCAAAAATCGTACCTCACGATCCTAGGCGCTGGCACACAACATCGTGACGCACCGATTTAGCAGAAACTGCTTGCGACTGTGACTATTTTTACGTGGCATTGAACTGTTGCATTGTGTTAGGTAAAGGTTAACTTCGTTAGGTTGCCATGATTAAATAATCACTAACGGGAGTAATCATATACCTACACGTACATATAATATATCCCTTCTGTTCAGGATTTTAACGGCGCGCGGCGCGCGGTGGACGGTGGACGGTGGACGGTGGACGGTGGACGGTGGACGGTGGACGGTGGACGGTGGACGGTGGACGGTGGACGGTGGACGGTGGACGGTGGACGGTGGACGGTGGACGGTGGGAGGGGCCGCAGTGCCGGACCTGACCTCGGGACATGGCGCTGGGGCGGTATCGGCGGCGCCCAAGGTCGGTCTGCTGCTAGCGGTCGGATCGGGCGGGGCTGCCGCCGCCGACAGCAGCCTTGAGAGAGAGAGAGAGAGAGAGAACTGAGTAGGGTCCGGCCGCCACGGGGTAACTCCCCCCCCCCCCCCCCACCCCACTCTCACCCCGCCGCGCCGCCGCCGCGCCGCAGCCGGCCCCGCCCGGCAGCACGGCGGGCGGGGACAGGTGCTAACTCGACCTCATGCGTCGCCGGCGTACAGTTCCCAGCTGGTGGACAGCGGAGATCCGACTGATCGGCTCTCAGCCCTACCACTCAGCCTAGAAACACACGGCTTGCGGAGCTCAGCAGCTAGAGACGAGGCTCGTGACCGGACCCATGGCCTTCACGGTCAGAACGGCCAGCCACACAGCAGCTGCAGCACGCCGAATAGCAGTGCTCTCACGCTCTCAGAGGCAGTGGCACATACGGTATGCTGGAATTTCGCACGACGCTACAGACGGCATCTTTCCATAGCAATCAACTCAAATTCCAGTTTGGTCTCCACGGTAGCGAAATGAGCGCCTGATGCATAACACAGTGAGTTGTCGCGGTGGGAAGCAGTTATCAACAGCGCATTCCGGGGCTGGCTATACGGGTAACGCTGGGCGCTGAGCCCAGGTTCCAGAGCTCGTGTATAGAAGGCTCAATCAATCTTCACGGGTTCGATGTCTCTGTAAGGTATTAGCTGGTTGGTGCCAAACCTGCCATTACAATAGATTACAGTAACTATGCATATTGAATACAGATGAGGAACCTCATGAGGTGTTCAGGTATGTTTCGTGAGCACGCAAATCGCTTCTGAGATTCGTGCTGTTTTCTTGCCGAAACGTGACCCCGCCGCTGCTGCAGTGAAGAGAACACGTCTGCCAGTGCTGGGTATCGGCGGTGTTAGGCTTCAATCATCCGTTATCATTCCATCACACGGAGAGTGCCGGCGATGTTTTGTTCGGAGTTTTTATGACGATGGTAAAAAACAGCCGTTTTGACAATTCATCGGCCGCGCACCTGGCGTGCTGCGTTACCAACGGTACAAATGCGGATATAAATTTTATAGGCTCTGTGTTGCCTAAACCAACCCGGCTTTTTCGCACGAAAGTTCTTAAAAAGTCACCTTCGTTCGCTGCCGGCTCGGGGTGCCGCTGGCCGGAGTTTTACCGGCGGCCATTTATGTAATTCCACGACCGCAAGGAGTGGCGCGGCGGATTGCAAATCCGATGGATCAAATCCGAGGAGCCGAACGTGTTGCAGCACAGCGTTCAGCGGCGCGACCGAGACTGGCAGGTATGACGTCAGATCGGCGAGGAGCTGATGAGCCATGTGTCCGTAGTCTCCGCCAGACAGACCGCCCAGACGGCCAATCTCAAACGCCATGTGGTTTGAAGCCAGCCTCTTTTTATACCTGACATCGAATGAACCTCTGTCGCTGATGTGGCAATGATCACTTCCAATTATGTTGCGAAAGTGGCTTGTCATCTTTTTGCTTCCGACTCAGGGAAAAGCGATATAATACCATGAAAGAGATTCAACTCATACATAAAAGGTTGCTGGATTCCCGGGCGGCAGAAATGAGAAGCCGGTCGGCAGCTGACCTGTCCCCCTGCACCCTACATCACTATGTACCCTGGAATCCAGTGACGTCAGAGCATGGACGACTGTAAGCCGCTCCAGCGCTGAAGGGCGAACGCTCCAGCGCTGCCACATGACTGCAGCCAGATCGTCATAACTCCCCGCCTGCAGCGTTATATATATGGACGGAGACGTCACAACTCCCCGCCTGCAGTGTTATATATATGGACAGAGACGTCACAACTCCCCGCCTGCAGTGCGGTAGATATGGACGGAGACGTCACAACTCCCCGCCTGCAGTGCGGTAGATATGGACGGAGACGTCACAACTCCCCGCCAGCAGTGCGGTAGATATGGACGGAGACGTCACAACTCCCCGCCAGCAGTGCTATAGATATGGACGGAGACGTCACAACTCCCCGCCTGCAGTGCTATAGATATGGACAGAGACGTCACAACTCCCCGCCTGCAGTGCGGTAGATATGGACGGAGACGTCACAACTCCCCGCCAGCAGTGTTATATATATGGACAGAGACGTCACAACTCCCCGCCTGCAGTGCGGTAGATGTGGACGGAGACGTCACAACTCCCCGCCAGCAGTGTTATAGATATGGACAGAGACGTCACAACTCCCCGCCTGCAGTGCGGTAGATATGGACGGAGACGTCACAACTCCCCGCCAGCAGTGTTATAGATATGGACAGAGACGTCACAACTCCCCGCCTGCAGTGCGGTAGATATGGACGGAGACGTCACAACTCCCCGCCAGCAGTGCTATAGATATGGACGGAGACACCTTGTTTTGAGCTCGGGAAGGTAGCCGCTGACAATGGAATCGACGACGGAATATCCGAACAGCGACCTGAATATCGAACAGCCGTCTGAGTTTTTCATGACCGGTACCCCAGAGCGTTTTCGGCCCGTTTCGGTCGTGTCGCTGTCTCGCTCGGGGTCGCGCTGTTGTCGTTCCCGCGTACAGAGCAGGAAAACAGCGGCAGGCCGGCCTTGCGGGAAAGCCGGGGACAGGATGTGACGTCACCGCCACGGTTAGCCGAGACGGCTAATCCGGCGGGATTTGTGCAACGGGGCTCCGCTTGTCGAACAACCCCGTCTGCGGCGGCGAAGAGCTGAGAGCCAGCGCTCAGTGGCCGGCCCGCGCCACCCGCTCCGACCGATGATTTAGTGCCGGCGTCGTGCGGCGCTTTTTGCGCTGTGCGGCGGTTGTGACGCGGTGACGGGGCGACGTCTGCCGGACCTGGCGGTGCAGCTGCGCCGCCGCCGCCGCCGCCGCCGCCGTGTTTACCTCGGCCGTCTCGCGGTGACGGTCTGCGCGGTCCGTCAGTCAGCCGCGCCGCCGACGGATGGGTAGCCGGCTTAGCGTAACATTAAATATCTGCCAGGCTCATTCCTAGTTAACCTTCCCTCCCCGGCCATAGCCTACCGGCTAGCTGGGATGAAAAAATGATCGACTGACTGCGCCACAGCAGCGCAGCGGCCGGCGCGTCACCACCCTGTTTTCGCGAGTCGCCTGTCGCGAGGCACGCCACAACACCGCGACAACGCCGCGACAGCACCGCGCGACAGGAAAGTGTGGAAGCGCGGCTGAAACCAAGGCCGATAATTATGCGGCGGACCATGCGCGGGGTAGCGAGCCGTACCGTAGTCAGCCTTGAGTGTTGGCGTCGACCGGTGGTAGACGAAGTGCAGGCCTTGGGTGTCTCGCTTGTGGACCCGCCGGCGCACACGGTGGCTGCTGTTCTGGTGCCGGTGCAACGGGAAGCCGTCCTCGATGATACTCTGCGGGTCAGAGGGGGCATGTCAGGTCCTGTCCGACGCAGGGTCAGAGGGGGCACGTCAGGTCCCGTCCGACGCAGGGACAGAAGGGGCACGTCAGGTCCCGTCCGACGCAGGGTCAGAAGGGGCACGTCAGGTCCCGTCCGACGTAGGGGCAGAGGGGGCACGTCAGGTCCCATCCGACGCAGGGTCAGAGGGTCCACTCCATCCCGCACTGCTGACCGACGCCGCTCCCGCCCCGCTCCCGTCGGCGCGGCCAACAGACAACCGAACCTTTCCGGATCAGCCACCATCTCTCCCCGGCAGACACAATCGGCCGACCATCTCGGCGAAATCCTCGTGCGAGCGGGACCGCCGGCCGCTGGCGGCTGGGTCCCGTTGCTCGAGGCGGCGACACACGACCTCTGCAAGGCCAGACAGACAGCAGTGCAGCGCGGCCGGTGATCAGCTGATAGGCCGGGCTCGGACTGACACGTACCGTGAGAGAAACACCGCGCCGAAATCGCCGCCGCATTCCACACCTGGCGAGGCCCGCGCAGGTAGCGGGTCGCGGCCAGAGCCGGGGGCTTTCCACCAGGCCAGAGCGTTTTTATCCAGTATATTCGGCTGTTTTTAGGATTGACACTCAGTTTTCCCACATGTCATAGACGTCCCCTCACCTGGTCCGGCCTAAGTTCCAAACTCGTGTCCCGGCTTGTCCTGCTGTGGTGCCTATATCGTCCCGCTGCTCACAGCTGCTCCCACTTTATCTCGTCTAGGTTCCCACCTCACCCCTCCTCGGTTTCCTCCTCGTACCGATTTGGTTCCCACTTCATGCCGCCTCGGTTCCCACTTTGCGCCTCCTCTGCATAGTCTGTTCTGGAGGTTCTCCCTCCGGTTCTCACCTCATCCTGGAGGTTCTCCTCCGCATCCAGGAAGAACTCGTCATCGGGCGGCAGGTCGTTGACGTTGGCCTCCGCCTCGCGGTCGATCTGGGGCCGAGCCGAGGCCGGGACGGGCCGGATCACGAGAGTGGTGCCGACCGTACCGTCCTGAGGAGAAAAGGGAGCACAGTCAACACGGAGGGCACCCCAGCAGCGGCCCGTCGACCAAATGGTACGAACATCGACAGCAGCCATAGTTCAAACGGCCGTCGGTAATGACATTAGCTGTAAAGGGAGCCCGCCCTCGCAGCTACATTGCTCACTATCTGATACAATGGTCTTGCATGGAAAGCATCGCCTTAGCAAGAAGTCGCGGCCTCTCTGATTTATGACATGTGTTCATCTGCTGCAGCGTCAGCACCATAAACACAAACATCAGCATGCCTACAAAGTTGGGCCGTTCACGTGGTTTCGCTGCGGTTCACTGTGTCGGCGACGTGTGCGGAATGTGCCATGTTAATCTCTCGGCGTTATAAGGCCACACGCCACCGCCACCCGTGAATATACCCGGCTCAGAGGCAGCGGAAAACCCCGCTCATCCCGCTCCCCGCTCGTGAGTGGTCATCCCATGGTGGCGGTCACTGACCACCCGCCGCCGCCGACACTTCATCAGAAGCGGGTCCGCCGTCCGTCAGACCTCGCCGGGCCAGCAGCAGCGGCGGCAGCGGCACGTGGCGTCATCTCCCAACCCACCAGCCGCCGACACTTCATCAGAAGCGGGTCCGCCGTCCGTCAGACCTCGCCGGGCCAGCGGCGGCGGCGGCGGCGGCACGTGGCTTCATCTCCCAACCCGCCGCCGCCGCCGGCCGCCCCCGCCCAGCTCCGCCCCGCGGCGGCGCGGCGGCCCATCTCAGAGCAGCGTGTTATGGTCACACTGCACGGCGGCGGCGGCGGCGGCGGCGGCGGCGGCGGCGGTGTTTGCGATCAGGTGAGGTGATACGAGCGGCGTCTGACGCCGACACAGCAGCGGCGCGACGCGTCGGCGGCGGCCCCAGACGGCCCACTCTGTCCTGACGTCTGTCGCTGCCTCAGAAGGCGTCCGCCAGCCTCAGAAGGCATTCTCTGACGGAGCGGCGGCGGCGGCGGCGGCGGCGACACCGGGATGGCACCGTTATCCCAGCATCTCGCAGAGCTGGCGGTATGCTGCGCCGCTGCTGCAGGTGCTGCTGAGTGGATGAACGAGTTTGGCTCGCCGCTGACGGGGTCCGGACGAGTTCGGCTCGCCGCTGACGGGGTCCGGACGGGCTGGAGATGGTCGCACGAGGCGGAGCTAGCGGTGCTCGGTGTGTTGTGTACGACACGGCGGCTCGGCAGGACGGGCAGGGGTCACAGCTGCTGTTGCTCCCTTCACCGGGAGAGATGTACGACACCGCGGCTGGCGGCGGGGCGGGGCGGGGCGGGGCGCTGTTGCCGTGTTGGTTCGAGGAGTTGGGTACTACACGGCGGCTGGCGATGCAGGGCTGGGCGGCAGCTGGCGCCGGGGCGGGGCTCGGTACTCGTGCCGTGTCGGTACGGGTAGGCGTGTACTCCACGGCGCGGCGGCGGCGCGTCTCTGGGATGTCTGATCAGCTCCCGAGATAGCCTCGGCGGCGGCGATCCTCTCAGACGCCGGGTTCAGTCACGGTTGTCACCTTAACGGCGCCGCTTTAGACGTCGCGTACGTCTGGGGTGATGAAGCGACGGAGCTCTCCACACGGCCATGTAAGGTATGTACACAGGGTCGGGTAAAGACGGTGACATTATCCGCTTGTTACTAAGAGAAACAGAAGCCCAGAAACTGCTTCACGACATGTTCTGTCATGTCATATGCCGTGCTCACATGGAGGAGTTACCTTCCAAGGCAAGGACTATCGGCCCTGCCAGCCCCCACTGTTCGCAGTTACCGGGCCGTCGTCGCCGCCGGTTTGAGACACGTCTGCGGTCTTCTGGTGTGTCTGACAGCTGGTCTGACTGGCGCACCATCTGTCACGAGCGTTGCAGAACTTTTGGTGTTGCGCTCACTTTTCTCTGGTGACGTTGGTCGCCGGGACGACCACCCACATCGAGGAAGGACAGCGGCGATTCTCCCCTCCCGCGGTGTCAACAGGCGACCGCCGAGGGGTGTTGCACAACAGAACAGATCAAAACATCTCTGAAATCAGGTAATCAGATAGATGCGCCAGTGATAAGACCGCAGACGGTTCAGGTAAGGGTCTGTGCCCATGACACAGAACGATCCGGTTACACAGAAGATTACAGATTCTGATCATGGGTCGTATATGCTTCCCATTTTCTGAACTCAGATAGGTATTGGTATATATGTCCATTGTCCAATGTCCATGACATATATACATGACATATATGTCCAAGTCATATAAATTATAGAATGCTCCGGTTGAGCAATCGATTGAAGGTGGTTTATAGGACGAAGGTCATATTTGATACTTTCCATCTTTTTATTTATCGACGTAATCATCTCTTCAATGAATTATCTACAAGAAATGTTGAAACCGTTTTACTTACAATTTATCTATCTGTGTCATCAACAGAACTAAACAGCTAAAGCGAAAGGTCAAAGTGTTGGATTTTGTGGGGGGAAATTCCTTGATGAAGGAGATTCCAATTTATGATGCTAGGCAGTAGACTGAAGAAAACGAAATAAGTTTAGCAAGACAACAGCTCGCCTCGATTATCGATTCTCTAGTCCTCGGCATAACAGCGTTCGCCCATCGTGAGACGAGTTTACATGGGCCCGTGTGCTAAATACCCCCGAACCGTGCACACAGCTCGCGCAGTTTAAAACTCCGCTGCAGTTTGCATGTTGTTTGCACCACAAACCCGTTCGGCGGGTCACGTGACCAGGCACGGTGCGACCGACAGAGACTGGCAGGCAGCGACACAAAGCGCTCTTATCACACGCTGCAGTCAGCGGACACAAACCGTGCCCGATCACGGAGCCAGGGCGACGGTCTCACAACGCAGTGATGACGAGCGGGCGGACAGGGCAGCGCGCTCCTATCACACGCTGCAGTCAGCGGACACAAACCGTGCCCGATCACGGAGCCAGGGCGACGGTCTCACAACGCAGTGATGACGAGCGGGCGGACAGGGCAGCGCGCTCCTATCACACGCTGCAGTCAGCGGACACAAACCGTGCCCGATCACGGAGCCAGGGCGACGGTCACCCAACGCAGTGATGACGAGCGGGCGGACAGGGCAGCGCGCTCCTATCACACGCTGCAGTCAGCGGACACAAACCGTGCCCGATCACGGAGCCAGGGCGACGGTCTCACAACGCAGTGATGACGAGCGGGCGGACAGGGCAGCGCGCTCCTATCACACGCTGCAGTCAGCGGACACAAACCGTGCCCGATCACGGAGCCAGGGCGACGGTCTCACAACGCAGTGATGACGAGCGGGCGGACAGGGCAGCGCGCTCCTATCACACGCTGCAGTCAGCGGACACAAACCGTGCCCGATCACGGAGCCAGGGCGACGGTCACCCAACGCAGTGATGACGAGCGGGCGGACAGGGCAGCGCGCTCCTATCACACGCTGCAGTCAGCGGACACAAACCGTGCCCGATCACGGAGCCAGGGCGACGGTCTCACAACGCAGTGATGACGAGCGGGCGGACAGGGCAGCGCGCTCCTATCACACGCTGCAGTCAGCGGACACAAACCGTGCCCGATCACGGAGCCAGGGCGACGGTCTCACAACGCAGTGATGACGAGCGGGCGGACAGGGCAGCGCGCTCCTATCACACGCTGCAGTCAGCGGACACAAACCGTGCCCGATCACGGAGCCAGGGCGACGGTCACACAACGCAGTGATGACGAGCGGGCGGACAGGGCAGCGCTACCTTCTGCCCTGATCCCAGGCATCCATCTATCCACGGGTTCGGACAAAATGTACAACAAAACGTACATCAGTAGTATACTGCGTCGCCAAACGCGTCCTCCGCGGCAGTGGCAGGCGGCGGCAGCAGTGGTGAACGGCGGTGTGGTGCCGTTGTATGTATGTGCGGCGGCGTAAGTGGCGGCGCAGTGGTGACCGGCGGTGTGGTGCCGTTGTATGTATGTGCGGCGGCGTAAGTGGCGGCGCAGTGGTGAACGGCGGTGTGGTGCCGTTGTATGTATGTACGGCGGCGTAAGTGGCGGCGCAGTGGTGAACGGCGGTGTGGTGCCGTTGTATGTATGTACGGCGGCGTAAGTGGCGGCGCAGTGGTGAACGGCGGTGTGGTGCCGTTGTATGTATGTACGGCGGCGTAAGTGGCGGCGCAGTGGTGAACGGCGGTGTGGTGCCGTTGTATGTATGTACGGCGGCGTAAGTGGCGGCGCAGTGGTGAACGGCGGTGTGGTGCCGTTGTATGTATGTACGGCGGCGTAAGTGGCGGCGCAGTGGTGACCGGCGGTGTGGTGCCGTTGTATGTATGTACGGCGGCGTAAGTGGCGGCGCAGTGGTGAACGGCGGTGTGGTGCCGTTGTATGTATGTACGGCGGCGTAAGTGGCGGCGCAGTGGTGAACGGCGGTGTGGTGCCGTTGTATGTATGTACGGCGGCGTAAGTGGCGGCGCAGTGGTGAACGGCGGTGTGGTGCCGTTGTATGTATGTACGGCGGCGTAAGTGGCGGCGCAGTGAAGCTGTGAGGCGGCAGTGAAGTGGTCTGGTGCCGGGAGGGGGGGGGGGGGCGCTGACAGCGACGTGACGGCCCGGCCGTGACGGCTTCGTCCGATGTGACGGCTGTGACGCCGCTCAGTTGTGTAACGAAACCGTGCACACGACCGACGCGAGCCGCACTTTCGCTGCAGCGTGCCGCCGGGATGACTGAGCGTGACGTGACGTGACGTTACGTTCGGTCATCGGTGGCAGGCTTCTGCCGTGACGTGACGTTACGTTCGGTCATCGGTGGCAGGCTTCTGCCGTGAGGCGGCTTTCATGAGGCCGGGCGGCGGAGGGAAGCTGTGTCTTGTGCTAGAGAGCACGGACGGACTCGGCGGATGTTGGTTGCGATGGGGTGACAGGCTGAGGTGTGACAGGTTATATTGGTTGCGATGGTGTGACAGGCTGAGGTGTGACAGGTTATATTGGTTGCGATGGGGTGACAGGCTGAGGTGTGACAGGTTATATTGGTTGCGATGGTGTGACAGGCTGAGGTGTGACAGGTTATATTGGTTGCGATGGGGTGACAGGCTGAGGTGTGACAGGTTATATTGGTTGCGATGGTGTGACAGGCTGAGGTGTGACAGGTTATATTGGTTGCGATGGTGTGACAGGCTGAGGTGTGACAGGTTATATTGGTTGCGATGGTGTGACAGGCTGAGGTGTGACAGGTTATATTGGTTGCGATGGTGTGACAGGCTGAGGTGTGACAGGATGAGGTGTGACAGGTTATATTGGTTGCGATGGTGTGACAGGCTGAGGTGTGACAGGTTATATTGGTTGCGATGGTGTGACAGGTTATATTGGTTGAGATGGTGTGACAGGCTGAGGTGTGACAGGTTATATTGGTTGCGATGGGGTGACAGGCTGAGGTGTGACAGGTTGTCAGAAGGACGGTGACGGGAGGACGGCAGAGAGGGCTGGATGTGGCTGAGGTGGGATTGGCTGAGCGATAACAGGTGATGAGATGTGACGAGGCTGAAATGTGATGCGATGAAGCTGAGATATGCTGAGGTGGATGCAGAGTGACCGATCGGAGGGGAGATGACAGGCGTGCGATGCCGTCGCAACACGCAGCGAGCAGCGGCGTACATGGCCGGGCAGCGGCGTACATGGCCGGGCAGCGGCGTACATGGCCGGCCAGCGGCGTACATGGCCGGGCAGCGGCGTACATGGCCGGCCAGCGGCGTACATGGCCGGGCAGCGGCGTACATGGCCGGCCAGCGGCGTACATGGCCGGGCAGCGGCGTACATGGCCGGGCAGCGGCGTACATGGCCGGGCAGCGGCGTACATGGCCGGGCAGCGGCGTACATGGCCGGCCAGCGGCGTACATGGCCGGGCAGCGGCGTACATGGCCGGCCAGCGGCGTACATGGCCGGGCAGCGGCGTACTAACGTGGCGTGACCGGGCAGTGCCACCTCACAGCTTTGATCGATATCAACTATGCGACGGGCGACCACCTGAGTGGCAAAAACGCCGGCGCCTGCCCGCACTGGAGGCTGGACTGGACGGTATCTGACTTCTGAGTGCCGGCATATATTGGAGAGTGGTCCACATCTGCGCAGTGGCAGATGTATATATTGCAGAGTGGGTGATATCTGAGTGGAGATAGACCCATATTGGGGAGTGAGTGATATGGAATGCAGGGTGGTGTATGGGTTATACGCCGCGGAGTCTTCTAATATGGAATGTTGATGTACGGAGGCCGACTGTTGCAGAAAGCAGCCCTGAAGTCCTGTCCTGAAGTCCTGTCCTGAAGTCCTGTCCTGAAGTCCTGTCCTGAAGTCCTGTCCTGAAGTCCTGTCCTGAAGTCCTGTCCTGAAGTCCTGTCCTGAAGTCCTGTCCTGAAGTCCTGTCCTGAAGTCCTGTCCTGAAGTCCTGTCCTGAAGTCCTGTCCTGAAGTCCTGTCCTGAAGTCCTGTCCTGAAGTCCTGTCCTGAAGTCCTGTCCTGAAGTCCTGTCCTGAAGTCCTGTCCTGAAGTCCTGTCCTGAAGTCCTGTCCTGAAGTCCTGTCCTGAAGTCCTGTCCTGAAGTCCTGTCCTGAAGTCCTGTCCTGAAGTCCTGTCCTGAAGTCCTGTCCTGAAGTCCTGTCCTGAAGTCCTGTCCTGAAGTCCTGTCCTGAAGTCCTGTCCTGAAGTCCTGTCCTGAAGTCCTGTCCTGAAGTCCTGTCCTGAAGTCCTGTCCTGAAGTCCTGTCCTGAAGTCCTGTCCTGAAGTCCTGTCCTGAAGTCCTGTCCTGAAGTCCTGTCCTGAAGTCCTGTCCTGAAGTCCTGTCCTGAAGTCCTGTCCTGAAGTCCTGTCCTGAAGTCCTGTCCTGAAGTCCTGTCCTGAAGTCCTGTCCTGAAGTCCTGTCCTGAAGTCCTGTCCTGAAGTCCTGTCCTGAAGTCCTGTCCTGAAGTCCTGTCCTGAAGTCCTGTCCTGAAGTCCTGTCCTGAAGTCCTGTCCTGAAGTCCTGTCCTGAAGTCCTGTCCTGAAGTCCTGTCCTGAAGTCCTGTCCTGAAGTCCTGTCCTGAAGTCCTGTCCTGAAGTCCTGTCCTGAAGTCCTGTCCTGAAGTCCTGTCCTGAAGTCCTGTCCTGAAGTCCTGTCCTGAAGTCCTGTCCTGAAGTCCTGTCCTGAAGTCCTGTCCTGAAGTCCTGTCCTGAAGTCCTGTCCTGAAGTCCTGTCCTGAAGTCCTGTCCTGAAGTCCTGTCCTGAAGTCCTGTCCTGAAGTCCTGTCCTGAAGTCCTGTCCTGAAGTCCTGTCCTGAAGTCCTGTCCTGAAGTCCTGTCCTGAAGTCCTGTCCTGAAGTCCTGTCCTGAAGTCCTGTCCTGAAGTCCTGTCCTGAAGTCCTGTCCTGAAGTCCTGTCCTGAAGTCCTGTCCTGAAGTCCTGTCCTGAAGTCCTGTCCTGAAGTCCTGTCCTGAAGTCCTGTCCTGAAGTCCTGCCCTGAAGTCCTGTCCTGAAGTCCTGTCCTGAAGTCCTGTCCTAAAGTCCTGTCCTGAAGTCCTGTCCTGAAGTCCTGTCCTGAAGTCCTGTCCTGAAGTCCTGTCCTGAAGTCCTGTCCTGAAGTCCTGTCCTGAAGTCCTGTCCTGAAGTCCTGGCCTGAAGTCCTGCCCTGAAGTCCTGCCCTGAAGTCCTGTCCTCAAGTCCTGTCCTCAAGTCCTGTCCTGAAGTCCTGTCCTGAAGTCCTGTCCTGAAGTCCTGTCCTGAAGTCCTGCCCTGAAGTCCTGTCCTGAAGTCCTGTCCTCAAGTCCTGTCCTGAAGTCCTGTCCTGAAGTCCTGTCCTGCAGTCCTGTCCTGAAGTCCTGTCCTGAAGTCCTGTCCTCAAGTCCTGTCCTGAAGTCCTGTCCTGAAGTCCTGTCCTGAAGTCCTGTCCTGAAGTCCTGTCCTGAAGTCCTGTCCTGAAGTCCTGTCCTGAAGTCCTGTCCTGAAGTCCTGTCCTAAAGTCCTGTCCTGAAGTCCTGTCCTGAAGTCCTGTCCTGAAGTCCTGTCCTGAAGTCCTGTCCTGAAGTCCTGTCCTGAAGTCCTGTCCTGAAGTCCTGTCCTGAAGTCCTGTCCTGAAGTCCTGTCCTGAAGTCCTGTCCTGAAGTCCTGTCCTGAAGTCCTGTCCTGAAGTCCTGTCCTGAAGTCCTGTCCTGAAGTCCTGTCCTGAAGTCCTGTCCTGAAGTCCTGTCCTGAAGTCCTGTCCTGAAGTCCTGTCTAGTTCTGAGGTCCTGAGACGCTTACTGTGAGGAAGGGGAAAGCTGGCGAAAACTTTCCGCGAAATAAGTGTTGTCATTTGCATAATTATAAAGCCTAAACAAAGGATACTGATTCATCGAAAACAAGAATAGAAGGACCGAATGCTTAGGCCAGCTAAGGGCCCTTTGTCGGGGACCAGTAAGGAGCACTGACTTATCAATTCGCGAAGGTAGAGATGGAGATTCTCCGTCTCGCAGCCCCTCCAGGGACAGTCAGCATAGTCGGATACTAGTTATGGCTTAAGCCGGTCTCCGGTGTTCGTTAGAGAGACCATCCGTCTGCACCCGAACGGTGCTGCGCCAGCCGGGCTGAACGGTGCTGCGCCAGCCGGGCTGAACGGTGCTGCGCCAGCCGGGCCGAACGGTGATGCGCCAGCCGGGCTGAACGGTGCTGCGCCAGCCGGGCTGATCGGTGCTGCGCCAGCCGGGCTGATCGGTGCTGCGCCAGCCGGGCTGATCGGTGCTGCGCCAGCCGGGCTGAACGGTGCCTGCCTGAATCAGCTGTGACGGCGGCCTGTGACGGCCGGTCTGTGACGGCATCCTGTAACGGCGGCCTGTGACGGCGGCCTGTGACGGCCGGTCTGTGACGGTCGACCACCTCTAGCCCGGGCGTGACTCGGTCCCAGGCGACACACAGAGACTGGACTGATACACGCGCCGCCGGTCCGCAGCACACACACGCACATACACAGACTTACATACAGACACACACACACACACACACACACACACACACACACACACACACACACACACACACACACACACACACACACACACACACACACACACACACACACACACACACACACGCACGCGCACGCACACGCACACGCGGACGCGGACACGGACACGGACACGGACACGGACACGGACACGGACACGGACACGGACACGGACACGGACACGGACACGGACACACACACACACACACACACACACACACACACACACACACACACACACACACACACACACACACACACACACACAGGGTGACTGGGCTGAAACGGCAGCCGCCTGGCCTTGGCCGGGGCTGAGCCGGGCGGGCCGGCCGGCAGCGAACCGGGGCCGGAGCGTGCCCTGAGCAGCTCCAACCCAGAGGCGGGACAACGCCTGACCTCGATACGAGACGCTGAGAACCACTTTCGGTTTCTGTTCCGGCCCAGCCAGTGTCTGGGGCAGGGCTGGGTGTTCTGCACTGAGGCGTGAGGGATACGGAAGATCTTGTTTCATCAGGAAATTGCGGAAGTGAGCTGTTATGGTCTTGCGAGGAATTGCGATAATTCATTCTCTCGCATGAGCGAAACGGCGTAAGAGCATTTTCATTTTACATGACTTTTGAATAGTAAAAGTAATGAAGTCTAATTTGCGTCACTTTAATTGAAATTTGAACAATGGATACCTGAACATTTGAGCTGTGATTAGTCAATCTAACGGTTGTGGTCGTTTAGGCTTAGAACGTGTTGAAGGACGCAGCACATTATCTCGCAGACTCCTTATGATTGAACGTGTTGAAGGACGCAGCACATTATCTCGCAGACCCCTTATGATTGCTTAATGTTGCCATTTTAATCCTAAGTCGATGGTCACCCAGCTCGGCACTTCGTCTAAATGTTGCCCATCATTGGCCGTTCCAAGTCAGCGTTGTGCTCACGTTCTCTCTGAAAGTTGCTCCAGGTCACAGTTAATCATGTCGGCCATGTGGTAATGATGTCTCACTAAAATCGGATTTATGAAATTATATAAAAAAATGTGTATCAGTATGAAGAGTGTTGTCAATTTGCAATCTATCTTAATTCTCCTAAGCGTTGACTGTCTCCGATACAGAGGCCAATCTCGGGGGGGGGGGCGGCCTCGGCCAGCGTCAGGGAGGGGAGGGGGGGGGGGGGGGCTAACGCGTGATGGTTGTGGCCGTACCAGGCCGGGCCGGGCCGGGCCGGAGCTAGTGACACGCCGTGACGCTCCGCTGCTCAGGTCACCACACGTCGTGATGGGGGACAGGGGACAGGGGACCCGGGTTAGCAGCAGTACTGAGCCACTAACCAGCAAGAGGGGGCTGCTGCTGGGTTCAACAGGCGTGGTCTGTGGCGTTTTCCAGAGAACACCCACAGTCGAGCTTCATGGAAGACACAGGGAACCACATGCCACTCACCAGCAGGAGGGCGTCGTTGTCTGGGTCGTGGTGCACCAGCAGGGCAGCCTCCGCCGCCCGATCTTGGTAAGGGTCGCCGACATCCAGCAACTCCGCCTGGAGGACAGACCGGGTCAGGTCACATCAGGTCACATAGATCAGGTCACATCAGGTCACATACGTCAGGCCATAGCTGGTCAACTTCTGTCGGCCCAGGTTATATAAGGTCACATCAGGTCAACTCAGGTCACATCAGGTCACATAGATCAGGTCACATCAGGTCACATGCGTCAGGCCACATCTGGTCAACTTCTGTCGGTCCAGGTTATATAAGGTCACATCAGGTCAACTCAGGTCATATCCGGTCACATCAGATAACATCAGGTCATCTCTCTTCAACTAAGGTCATCTTAGATAGCATCATATCATCTTCCTCAAATCACGCCATAGACAGTGTCACACGACAAACACAGGTCATTGGTCAGCCCAACTAAGCCCCAGCTCACAGATATAGAGGTACACATCTGAAGTTGGCTGTGTACCCGTAGCAAACTCCAGGCAAAAGTAACAAAGGCAATATTGTCTGGTCAATAGCAGAAACGTCTGGAAGCTATATATCGTAAATTTAAATCGACAGCTAACAAAGGGGTCACCGTTCCTCCTTTCGTAAGGGATCAAGGCAAACTAGCATTGCACAGACCGTCATCTAGCAGTTGCAAGCAAAACAACTACCCATGAGTGAATTCACAGTCATTAAACCCATAAAGAAGTTCAGTTTCCCAAGTGATTCGTAAACAGTTACGACAAATAGGAAGAGATAATTAAATTTGTGTCAATAAAGAATGCAACAATGTTTTATTTTGCACTAACGATATAAATTGATATTTGATATCCATAATGGATATGTTGGCAGTTTAGCCGTCATCGCTGCATGAGACCCGTCTTGGCCCACCACAGAGCGCCACCGCATCCACAGAGGGCGTCTGACCGAGCAAACAACAGCGGCTTATCCCGGCTCCAGCCCGGCCGTCCCGGGACCACCTGTGAAGCTGATGGCGTCACCCCAGCTCAGCCAGTCGCGACGCTGACGTCGGGTCACAGGCGCCGACGTCTCCCGCTCCGCAGCTGGCCTGGACAGGCGCAGGGGGTGGTGGTCCCCTGCAGCTCTCCCGAGACGAGCGCGGGGCAGTAATCCGCGGCTCCGTTACCGCTCTGAGGCCCACCGGAGCTGTCCAGTTCCGTCCAGCAGTGTGATTAGCCCCGTGTCTTCCATTCAGACCACCGTGCGGGCTGTCCGACAACAGGAACCGGACAACCGGGACCGGCGCAGATAAGCTCGGATTAGGCGTGTTACCTCAGCTCTCACCGAATCACTCAACTCAGGCGTCACTCAGCGCTCAATCACTCAGCTGATCAACTCACCCGGGCAACACAACCGAACAGGTCAGTCACTGAGCCCAACAACTCATACGAATAGCTCAGGCATTCATCCAGACAAGCCAGCACTGAGTCATTCAAGTCGGACAACTCCTGTCGACAGAGACCGCCCGACGCCGCCGCCTGGCGAGCCGCCGTCACACCACGCACGAACTCCGGTCTGCTAGTTCGCCCTCGTGCGGTGTTTGTGCGCTGGTCGTGCGTTGTGACCGTGGCGTTCGTGCGGATTTCGTGCGGTTTCGTCCGCCGGTGACTCTCCCTTGGCGAACGGAGTCTCACTACGCAGTGCTGGAACCTCTCTTTCACCTCTCCGCCTCTTCCTTTTCTCTGGAAGACATATTCTGTCGTTCATAGCAGGCACCTGCTGCAACATTGCATCCTTTCCTCTGAGCTGGTGCCACTGTTCTCACCGCCGCTTCACTGCCACTCCCTCTGTGCCGGCCCGCCGCGCTGTCTGCCGCTGCTGAGACTGCCGCCCCTCCTCCAGCTGCCTCTTCCCGCGCCGGCCCGCCGCGCTGTCTGCCGCTGCTGACTGCCGCCCCTCCTCCAGCTGCCTCTTCCCGCGCCGGCCCGCCGCGCTGTCTGCCGCTGCTGAGACTGCCGCCCCTCCTCCAGCTTCCTCTTCTCGCGCCGGGCCGCCGCGCTGTCTGCCGCTGCTGAGACTGCCGCCCCTCCTCCAGCTGCCTCTTCCCGCGCCGGCCCGCCGCGCTGTCTGCCGCTGCTGACTGCCGCCCCTCCTCCAGCTGCCTCTTCCCGCACCGGCCCGCCGCGCTGTCTGCCGCTGCTGAGACTGCCGCCCCTCCTCCAGCTGCCTCTTCCCGCGCCGGCCCGCCGCGCTGTCTGCCGCTGCTGACTGCCGCCCCTCCTCCAGCTGCCTCTTCCCGCGCCGGCCCGCCGCGCTGTCTGCCGCTGCTGAGACTGCCGCCCCTCCTCCAGCTGCCTCTTCCCGCGCCGGCCCGCCGCGCTGTCTGCCGCTGCTGACTGCCGCCCCTCCTCCAGCTGCCTCTTCCCGCGCCGGCCCGCCGCGCTGTCTGCCGCTGCTGAGACTGCCGCCCCTCCTCCAGCTGCCTCTGCCCGCGCCGGCACGCCGCGCTGTCTGCCGCTGCTGAGACTGCCGCCCTCCTCCAGCTGCCTCTTCCCGCGCCGGCCCGCCGCGCTGTCTGCCGCTGCTGACTGCCGCCCCTCCTTCAGCTGCCTCTTCCGGTGGCGTCTCTCTGACGTGGCAGATCAGAGGAGCCGCCGTGAGTTGGTCACGAGTCGACACGGCGCCCGGCGCTGCGGTCAGTCGTGCTCAGGTGTTACTGACGGTGGCGGAGATCGGAGCGGACGTCGTGAGGAGGGGAGGGTACAGGAGACACGAGCAGTGAGCCAGCCAGCAGAGGCGACAGGTGCCAGTGTCAATGCTCCAGCCACAGTCAGCAATGCTAAGTGCATGGTATGCAAGATGGTACGAAGATATCACACCTTGGTGACGTCGACCATTGTGGTAAACATATTTTGTTGATGTGTGTTGCATTATGTGCGCTTTGTAAGCGACCACGTTCACACAATAGTAGTTTGACATTGCTCAGTGCTCACATTAACATTTTCTTCTCCTCTTCACAATTGCTTGTTCGCCAAAAGAATGCGTGATAAGCCTACATGATGATTAACATGCATGGCAAGCTTGCGGCCAAAAACAACGGCATCAATATTTATCGAAGTTTTCGCCAGCACAATACATTATGCATAAAGCTGTGGAAATGGAGACCTCGGGAACGTTGGTATGAGTTCATCATTTGCCAGTTTCGAGGTTTGTGACAATTGAATATAAAATGTGTGTTTTCTAAACAGCTCCGCGTCATTATGACGCGAATAATTATCATATTTGGAAGCCTTTTCAGCGGCCATGATTCACACGGCTGCATGCCCGGTGGTCTGACTTTTCAGTTAGCCTTCACCAGGATACGGCCGAGTGACTCATTCATTGTTCGGAGTACACGTGTGCATTGTTTAGGAAGGATAAGCCAGGCATTTCGGAATTATAATATGCTATTACCATCGGTAAAGCGTGGCTGACGACGTGAGTTAGAGACGAGCTCTGGTTGACCCCAATCTATTTAGGCGGCTCCAAGGTCACCGCGTTTCCTCGATCATTCGATCGAACCAGAAGATTTTTGTCCTTGAAGGAACGATTTCCATCTCGAGATAAACTATGCAAAAACAAACTGACGATTATTCTCTCGGCTCGCAAATCGTGAATCCAAACTAATTATTCCACAGAACTGTTGGGCGGAGGCCGGTCTCATGTCGGCTGAACGTGTCGGCGTAGAACGTGTCGTCATCTACTGAACTCGGCAGCTGGCGGAGGCTCAGACGTCGGGAGCACGAAGCGCTCCTCGTCCGATTGTTGCAGCATCATCGGAGCCGACCAGCCCGCGGCGGAGCTTTGTCAGGAGAAATTGAACGGACGGCAAACTCAGGGTCGCCGATCAAGTACCAGGAAGCTTAACCTCAGCTTTGACAGCAGCACGCAACTGCAATAGGTTGTATTCATAAGTAGCTAAGTGGAAGAGCGCTTTCAAAACAATGAGACGTAAAATGTAGCTTATTTTTAGCTTGGATGTGTCTGAGGATTTTGTTGGTAGTCACACTAGTTTGAACAAGTCAACAATAGGTATGTCATGTTACCGTCAACTGACATGGTGTTGACCAGAGAACAATATGAGGTGACAACTGTTTCGAGTTCTCACCTCGACAGCCCTCTGGAAGCTCGTTGTGCCGTCCTCGGCCGGGTCGGCGTAGAAAATGTCGAACTGGTCCGCCATCAAATCTTCATTTTTCTCTAAATTCAAGTCATATCGCTCTCCAAAAGCATCTAATGTCACCTGCGAAAAGAGAGTCCCGTTAGCGATATTGAACGATGTCTTAACCCGCGACTTACTGGGGGAGATATTTTTGGTCCCCCCCCTCCCGTTATTTTGCAATATCTCCTAAACTAACACTATTATCGTCACCAAACTTTCAGTACCCTCTCTCATATCAATTGTACACATGTTAGCCAAAGGAAAAAGATGAGGTTATGATAAGTCAACCGAGAGTGACGTCAAGAGTGACGTCATGTTCTGCGTTTTTATTGAAAAATAAGGGTTTGCGGAAAACACTGTCAAAAGTACAATTTTTAAGATAAATTAAATTGCCATATCTCAAATGACTGCTAATAGCTTCGGCTATCAAACTGCTATCTCGGATGTTCGAGTGTTATTGAAATTTAAAAAAAAATGAGAAATCCAAATACATTTATTGTTTACAATATTACAACAGCAAAAACTTATCCAAAAACTGGAGTATATGTGATCGAGACGTGTTCGGTGAATATGTGTACCAAATTTGAAGTCGATATCTTCAAAAATGACTGACTTATGACCTTTAAATTACAAAAATTGACCACCTCTCACAGTATTACCATGCATAAAAAATGCATTTCCGTTTTTCCTTTTTACTTCTATTTCTATTAAACAAACAATGTTCTAAGGTCATTTTTCGTGTTATAGACGAAAAACAAACCCATAAACATACAACGCCTAATGACCGTAATCTGCAGTTTAACCTCGTGACCTCGGATGACCTTGACCTAACTCAAAGTCATAAACAGCTTAGAAAGGTACTTAGAAGTGTCAAACACACGAATCATACCGATTTATTGACTGCTTATGCGTTTAATATCGCAATTTTGCGCGACAATTCCATCCATCGAGACCTCTATGACACGGTCAAACATTTTGTCTTTGACGTGACGTGTGACGTCATCAGTGACCCCAAGGTTAACAATATTAGGTTTCCTTCGATACATTTTCCAGGGCTATCGAATCCCGTCTGATTTTTTTTATAATCTGTCCCGTAGTTCCGGAGATCCGAGGGGGAGGGGCAAAAAATACCCCCACCCCCACCCCAGTAAGTCGCGTTATGGAAAGTACCCCAGTAACTCGCGTTATGGAAAGTACCCCAGTAACTCGCGGGTTAATCTAGCATGCATAGCAAAACAAAAAGTTGGGGTTGAATGCGACCAAATGCGAAATATGTCTGCATGAAGTAATGTCTG
This sequence comes from Chirona hameri, assembly GCA_036785665.1. Lineage (NCBI taxonomy): Eukaryota > Metazoa > Arthropoda > Thecostraca > Balanomorpha > Balanidae > Chirona > Chirona hameri. The sequence continues at coordinate 58,760 of JAXIVJ010006256.1, forward strand.
TTGAATGAAGTAATGTCTGCATGAAGTAATGTCTGTTGAATGAAGTAATGTCTGTTGATGCAGTACCGCTCTCCAGGGATCGAGTTTTAAGTAGATTTGCAATAATTGATCGTTTACATGCAGCACACGGAGATAGGCGATAGCTGGCCGTCTATTTCAGCATACCTAAATACGTTGAGAACGGCAAGAACGCCTTCTCCTTCGCATCGGCCATGGTATTATACGGTTCAGAACCTGGTGAAAACTATAAGTAAATAAATGCACAAATTATTGAATAAGTAAGTACAGAACACGAGGCCGACACGTGACGTCACTCTCAACACGAGGCCGACACGCCTGACAGTCCGTGACGTCACTCTCAACACGAGGCCGACACGCCTGACAGTCCGTGACGTCACTCTCAACACGAGGCCGACACGCCTGACAGTCCGTGACGTCACTCTCAACACGAGGCCGACACGCCTGACTGGACAGCGCCTCTCGAGCGCAGTCCGTGACGTCACTCTCAACACGAGGCCGACACGCCTGACAGTCCGTGACGTCACTCTCAACACGAGGCCGACACGCCTGACAGTCCGTGACGTCACTCTCAACACGAGGCCGACACGCCTGACTGGACAGCGCCTCTCGAGCGCAGTCCGTGACGTCACTCTCAACACGAGGCCGACACGCCTGACAGTCCGTGACGTCACTCTCAACACGAGGCCGACACGCCTGACTGGACAGCGCCTCTCGAGCGCAGTCCGTGACGTCACTCTCAACACGAGGCCGACACGCCTGACTGGACAGCGCCTCTCGAGCGCAGTCCGTGACGTCACTCTCAACACGAGGCCGACACGCCTGACAGTCCGTGACGTCACTCTCAACACGAGGCCGACACGCCTGACTGGACAGCGCCTCTCGAGCGCAGTCCGTGACGTCACTCTCAACACGAGGCCGACACGCCTGACTGGACAGCGACTCTCGAGCGCAGTCCGTGACGTCACTCTCAACACGAGGCCGACACGCCTGACTGGACAGCGCCTCTCGAGCGCAGTCCGTGACGTCACTCTCAACACGAGGCCGACACGCCTGACTGGACAGCGACTCTCGAGCGCAGTCCGTGACGTCACTCTCAACACGAGGCCGAAACGCCTGACTGGGCAGCGACTCTCGAGCGCAGTCCGTGACGTCACTCTCAACACGAGGCCGACAAGCCTGACTGGACAGCGACTCTCGAGCGCAGTCCGTGACGTCACTCTCAACACGAGGCCGACACGCCTGACTGGACAGCGACTCTCGAGCGCAGTCCGTGACGTCACTCTCAACACGAGGCCGACACGCCTGACTGGACAGCGACTCTCGAGCGCAGTCCGTGACGTCACTCTCAACACGAGGCCGACACGCCTGACTGGACAGCGACTCTCGAGCGCAGTCCGTGACGTCACTCTCACTAGTCAGCCTGACTGGACAGCGACTCTCGAGCGCAGTCCGTGACGTCACTCTCACTAGTCAGGACTGAACTCAACCTGTGACGTCACTCTCACTAGTCAGGACTGAACTCAACCTGTGACGTCCCTCTCACTAGTCAGGACTGAACTCAACCTGTGACGTCACTCTCACTAGTCAGGACTGAACTTAACCTGTGACGTCACTCTCACTAGTCAGGACTGAACTCAACCTGTGACGTCCCTCTCACTAGTCAGGACTGAACTCAACCTGTGACGTCACTCTCACTAGTCAGGACTGAACACAACATGTGACGTCACTCTCACTAGTCAGGACTGAACTCAACCTGTGACGTCACTCTCACTAGTCAGGACTGAACTCAACCTGTGACGTCCCTCTCACTAGTCAGGACTGAACTCAACATGTGACGTCACTCTCACTAGTCAGGGCTGAACACAACATGTGACGTTACTCTCACTAGTCAGGACTGAACTCAACATGTGACGTCACTCTCACTAGTCAGGATTGAACTCAACCTGTGACGTCACTCTCACTAGTCAGGACTGAACTCAACCTGTGACGTCCCTCTCACTAGTCAGGACTGAACTCAACATGTGACGTCACTCTCACTAGTCAGGGCTGAACACAACCTGTGACGTCACTCTCACTAGTCAGGACTGAACTCAACATGTGACGTCACTCTCACTAGTCAGGACTGAACACAACATGTGACGTCACTCTCACTAGTCAGGACTGAACTCAACATGTGACGTCACTCTCACAAGTCAGGACTGAACTCAACCTGTGACGTCACTCTCACTAGTCAGGACTGAACTCAACCTGTGACGTCACTCTCACTAGTCAGGACTGAACTCAACCTGTGACGTCACTCTCACTAGTCAGGACTGAACTCAACATGTGACGTCACTCTCACTAGTCAGGACTGAACTCAACCTGTGACGTCACTCTCACTAGTCAGGACTGAACTCAACCTGTGACGTCACTCTCACTAGTCAGGACTGAACTCAAACTGTGACGTCACTCTCACTAGTCAGGACTGAACTCAACATGTGACGTCACTCTCACTAGTCAGGACTGAACACAACATGTGACGTCACTCTCACAAGTCAGGACTGAACTCAACCTGTGACGTCACTCTCACTAGTCAGGACTGAGCTCAACCTGTGACGTCACTCTCACAAGTCAGGGCTGAACACAACATGTGACGTCACTCTCACTAGTCAGGACTGAACTTAACCTGTGACGTCACTCTCACAAGTCAGGACTGAACTCAACCTGTGACGTCACTCTCACTAGTCAGGACTGAACTCAACCTGTGACGTCACTCTCACAAGTCAGGGCTGAACACAACCTGTGACGTCACTCTCACTAGTCAGGACTGAACTTAACCTGTGACGTCACTCTCACAAGTCAGGACTGAACACAACCTGTGACGTCACTCTCACTAGTCAGGACTGAACACAACATGTGACGTCACTCACACAAGTCAGGACTGAACTCAACCTGTGACGTCACTCTCACTAGTCAGGACTGAACTCAACCTGTGACGTCACTCTCACTAGTCAGGACTGAACACAACATGTGACGTCACTCTCACTAGTCAGGACTGAACTTAACCTGTGACGTCACTCTCACAAGTCAAGACTGAACACAACCTGTGACGTAGCTCTTACTATTCGGGACTCTGATGCGGATAAACGGAAAATCGAGACAAACGTGACAAAAGGTACCTAAACACAGCAGACAAGTGACTGTATTGTGTTGTTAAATGTGATATGATCACTATTGAAATAAAAACACAGAGTATGTTTTAACTATACCTTGTACAAAATGGCATCGTATGAACACATATTGTTCAAACACAACTAAGTAACACTGAGAGAGCATCCTGGTTCGTCCAACGCGAAAACATCACAATACGAGAGATTTAGGATAAAACCAGCTTACTGAAGGGTGTGCAAGGAAAATCCATTAAGGGAGCCGCATCATCTGTCAAAGCATGTATCCGTATTTGCAGCAGAAAATGACGTCACGCTGAAATGCTCGGCTGAAAAGGACGGAGCCCGTCTGTGGACGGACCGGCTGGTGTAGTGAGGACAGGAACACTGTGGGGTCACTGTGGACGGACCGGCTGGTGTAGTGAGGACAGGAACACTATGAGGTCACTGTGGACGGACCGGCTGATGTAGTGAGGACAGGAACACTGTGGGGTCACTGTGGACGGACCGGCTGGTGTAGTGACGACAGGAACACTGTGGGGTCACTGTGGACGGACCGGCTGATGTAGTGAGGACAGGAACACTGTGGGGTCACTGTGGACCAGCCGGCTGGTGTAATGACGACAGGAACACTGTGGGGTCACTGTGGACAGCTAGAGGAAATGTGGGGTCACCGTGGACAGCTAGAGCGGCGACATGGGGAGGAGCTAGCTCGGGATTGGTATGTCTTGGTGGGTGTGGAGGCTAAGATGAGGTCAATTCAGACCGTTGAGGAAGGCAGATGAAGACCTCGGGGTCAGCGTTCCTCGGTGAGTGTGGCCGCTGAGATCGTGTCATTGTAGACAGCTGGGCGGTGGTATGCAGGTCATAGACGACCCAAGGGGGAGGGTAAACGGTGCAATTGCCCCCCCCCCCCCCCAAGGTCCGTACGTGCCCCCTTTGGTCGATTTTTTTTTTCAAATCAAATTTACCCCTCTAAAAATATAGTGGGCCAAATCCGGTGAGTTTGTTTTTGGTGGGGTACCTTATGCTCCCCCTGATACAAAATTGCCCCTCCTGGAGTGAATCCTGGGTACGCCACTGATGTAGGTACGATAACACAGTCGGGTCACAGAAGACATCTGACAGTAGGTCCAGCTCGTGACCCAGTGGCTGTTCGTGACTCACCTGTACGGTAACACAGTCGGGTCACAGCAGACGTCTGACAGTAGGTCCAGCTCGTCACCCAGTGGCTGTTCGTGACTCACCTGTACGGTAACACAGTCGGGTCACAGCAGACATCTGACAGTAGGTCCAGCTCGTCACCCAGTGGCTGTTCGTGACTCACCTGTACGGTAACACAGTCGGGTCACAGCAGACGTCTGACAGTAGGTCCAGCTCGTGACCCAGTGGCTGTTCGTGACTCACCTGTACGGTAACACAGTCGGGTCACAGCAGACGTCTGACAGTAGGTCCAGCTCGTGACCCAGTGGCTGTTCGTGACTCACCTGTACGGTAACACAATCGGGTCACAGCAGACGTCTGACAGTAGGTCCAGCTCGTGACCCAGTGGCTGTTCGTGACTCACCTGTACGGTAACACAGTCGGGTCACAGCAGACGTCTGACAGTAGGTCCAGCTCGTCACCCAGTGGCTGTTCGTGACTCACCTGTACGGTAACACAGTCGGGTCACAGCAGACGTCTGACAGTAGGTCCAGCTCGTGACCCAGTGGCTGTTCGTGACTCACCTGTACGGTAACACAGTCGGGTCACAGCAGACGTCTGACAGTAGGTACAGCTCGTGACCCAGTGGCTGTTCGTGACTCACCTGTACGGTAACACAATCGGGTCACAGCAGACGTCTGACAGTAGGTCCAGCTCGTGACCCAGTGGCTGTTCGTGACTCACCTGTACGGTAACACAGTCGGGTCACAGCAGACGTCTGACAGTAGGTACAGCTCGTGACCCAGTGGCTGTTCGTGACTCACCTGTACGGTAACACAGTCGGGTCACAGCAGACGTCTGACAGTAGGTCCAGCTCGTCACCCAGTGGCTGTTCGTGACTCACCTGCTTTGTAATGCCCCGCTCTGCACTACGTCTTGTCCTCGCTCTGATGTTCACTAGCTGATACTCAGGTACTGGAAAACACGGCAGAGAGACACGTAGTTAGTATGATGTAGTACTGATGTTCACTAGCTGATACTCAGGGACTGGAAAACACGGCAGAGAGACGTAGTTAGTATGATGTAGTACTGATGTTCACCAGCTGATACTCAGGTACGGGAAAACACGGCAGAGAGACACGCAGTTAGTATGATGTAGTACTGACGTTCACCAGCTGATACTCAGGGACTGGAAAACACGGCAGAGAGACGTAGTTAGTATGATGTAGTACTGATGTTCACCAGCTGATACTCAGGTACTGGAAAACACGGCAGAGAGACGTAGTTAGTATGATGTAGTACTGATGTTCACCAGCTGATACTCAGGTACTGGAAAACACGGCAGAGAGACGTAGTTAGTATGATGTAGTACTGATGTTCACCAGCTGATACTCAGGTACTGGAAAACACGGCAGAGACACGTAGTTAGTATGATGTAGTACTGATGTTCACCAGCTGATACTCAGGGACTGGAAAACACGGCAGAGAGACGTAGTTAGTATGATGTAGTACTGATGTTCACCAGCTGATACTCAGGTACTGGAAAACACGGCAGAGAGACGTAGTTAGTATGATGTAGTACTGATGTTCACCAGCTGATACTCAGGTACTGGAAAACACGGCAGAGACACGTAGTTAGTATGATGTAGTACTGATGTTCACCAGCTGATACTCAGGGACTGGAAAACACGGCAGAGAGACACGTAGTTAGTATGATGTAGTACTGATGTTCACTAGCTGATACTCAGGTACTGGAAAACACGGCAGAGAGACGTAGTTAGTATGATGTAGTACTGATGTTCACCAGCTGATACTCAGGGACTGGAAAACACGGCAGAGAGACGTAATTAGTTCCATCACTGATGATGTCACGCTACCGGACCGCGGGGATCGGTGACGTTACGCCATCGCCGCCGTCGCTCGGTGACTGTTACACGGGTAGATGTTCTATCAGTCGGTGTGCCTGCATTAGTTAGAAGACGAGGCGTTCGGTGTGTGTTTTGTTGGTGTGATATTGACAGGTCACCAGCCGTAGACAGGGGTGAGGTCAGCTATTACGTGACAGGTGATCAGCCGTATTGACAGGTCATCAGCCGTAGACAGGGGTGAGGTCAGCTATCACGTGACAGGTGACCAGCCGTATTGACAGATCACCAGCCGTAGACAGCGGTGAGGTCAGCTACTACGTGCCTTTCTCATGGTGCCAGCTACCGATATATGTGGACTGAGCGGTCGGTGCCGCGCTCTGACCGGTGTTTCGGCAGTATTCCGTCAGTTCTGATTGTGTTGGCGAGTAGCCACGTATTGCCTTGAGCATTGCTGTGCGATGCCTGTCAGTGGCAGCTGTACCTACAGTATGCAATGGCCCACTTATCACACATTCGGCGAGGTGCTTCTGCGGACAATCGAAGGAAATGCCGGACATACAGCGCACGTGTAGTCTGAAAAACACCTCGGCTGCAAATATTTTCGCGTGCCGTGCGCTGCAGATCGGTGAATCACCGGCCAGCGAAGGGGTCAGGCGTGACGAGCTGAAGAAAAAGCAACGTTCCGGCCACACCACGCACGCAATGTCTCGTAGGTCAGCGGTCAGCACGGGCACGATCTAGCATTAGTATACCCTGGCAGCAAGCACAGGACAAAGGCGACCGCAGGAGGAAATCGCACAGTAGGCCTATTTGACCCGAAATGGTGTGTGATGTCAATTTCGAATGAAAACAACGGTTCGACCCTTAACAATAACGAAAAATAAGCCAGGCATCTATCACGTGAACTCCTTAGAGGCGTCATGCGAAGGCAGCTAAATTCACCCCTAATGGTTTACTAAATGACGCTGGGAACAAAATAGAATCATTACACGGTCATTTATGGTAAACACTGGTATCGGAGCCCTTGATTACGAGGTAAAAACGACAACCATAAACGATATCACACATGGGCCGAGTGATGTTCTCTCTCCTCCACCCCCCCCCCCCCCCCCTCCCTCTCTTCTCCCTCCCCCTCCCTCTTCTCCTCTCTTTCGTACTCTCTTTTCGCTCTGAGTCCTCCCTCTTTCCTCTGTCCCCTTTTCAGCTCTCTCGCCTCTCTCCTCGTCAATAAAACATTATATTAAGAGATGTTATTCCATTAAACTCATCGCTTCTCTCTGTTTAGGAGCATAGGAGCAAAACGGTTGCGTAAAAATATGGAAATCCGTTAGGTGATTTCAGAATTGCCCCATAGTGCATGCTGTCGGAAGCCGCTATATTGGCTGCAGTAAACGGCTGCAGCATAATTCGCCTCTGGTTTGGGAGCTGGAGGAGCATGTCATCATTTCACAAACAGCCGCTCGTTTCGTTATCGACTAATCGCCCGGCAAACAGCAATCAGCAATCGATTGCAGCCGCCTGTTTTTGATGCAAACGTACGTGACGCGAACGGTAAATGAGCGGTGCCGACCGAGACCGACAAGCGCTGCCTTCTTCGTAATCCGACCTCCAAGGTGCTGATGTGGAACTGATAGGTGTCGGGTCATCGCTAGGGTTCACCCTTTCAACTCATTATCCATTGAAACACGCCCGTCAATAAAAACCCCTTCCTATTCACCACCTCAGTGGCATTGTCCGCCGCCTCAAAGGTGCCTAATCGCGGTCTTTCCCATGCCATTGTCTGCAAACCAACACTCGGCGCACAGCAATAGTTCGGGATGACGTTCACGATCTGAAGTCAGTGTCGGATAGCGTCACTGATGCCAGCGTTGCGTGTCGACGATGACACCAGTGACGACGCGGTGACGACATCTGCGCAGCTGACTGTCTGCACAGCCGAGGAGCCGCTATAACAACAACACTCGGCCACCCGAGCACCGCTACACTGCCTCAGCAGGCCCAGGCGAGCAGGCTCGGCCCATACCGTCCTCTGATGACCTCTGCGAGGAGCAGAGACGGAGCTGTATGGCGGAGCAGCGGCCGCCACAGACCAGCACAGCTACTGCCGGAACTCTGACGGCGGCTCCTGTACGGAGCAGCGGCCGCCACAGACCAGCATAGCGACTGCCGGGGACCCTGGCGGCGGCTCCTGTGCGGAGCAGCGGCCGCCACAGACCAGCACAGCTACTGCCGGGGACTCTGGCGGCGGCTCCTGTGCGCAGGACAGCCGCCACAGACCAGCACAGCGACTGCCGGGGACTCTGGCGGCGGCTCCTGTGCGGAGCAGCGGCCGCCACAGACCAGCACAGCTACTGCCGGGGACTCTGGCGGCGGCTCCTGTGCGGAGCAGCGGCCGCCACAGACCAGCACAGCTACTGCCGGGGACTCTGACGGCGGCTCCTGTACGGAGCAGCGGCCGCCACAGACCAGCACAGCGACTGCCGGGGACTCTGACGGCGGCTCATGTGCGGCAGGACAGCCGCCGCTGGCCAGCCGCTCACAGTCGGCGCCAATTCAAGCTGGGCGTGGTTCAGCGCAGCGGCCACCCGCGGCCCCCGTCTGTCCTGGAGCCCACAGAGACAGACGAGGGCGGCCTCCACTGTCCCGGAGCCCACAGAGACAGACGAGGGCGGCCTCCACTGTCCCACCGCCCGGGAGCCGTCCGTCAGCCTTCTGTCTCCTGGACCGGGGACGCCCGAGAGCCGTCCGTCAGCCTTCTGTCTCCTGTACCGGGGACGCCCGAGAGCCGTCCGTCAGCCTTCTGTCTCCTGTACCGGGGACGCCCGAGAGCCGGCCGTCAGCCGCCGTCTCCTGGACCGGGGACGCCGTCTCCTGGACCTCCGTGGCCAGCCGGTTGCCAGCTGTCCCGGCGTGTAACCGCAGCCGGTGCGGCAGTACCGGCCGGCAGCCGCGGCTCTGCAGTTGTGGTAACCTTCCGAGCCGGTCCGAGTTCCGGGTGCGGGCCGCGCCGCCGCCGGGGCGGGGGCGGGGGCGGTCGTTTGTATGCGGGGATGACCGTGTGCAAACCCGGAGCGACGGATGGCGACGGATGGTCGGCTGTCGGCTGACAGACC
>JAXIVJ010006257.1:0-68047 GCA_036785665.1 Chirona hameri
CCAGCATTGGGGCCAGCTTGCGGTGGTGCTCGCTCGCGCGACTCTGGCCGCCGCACGGTGAACCCATCTTGGTATTATCTTATATCTTGGCATTGGCTTGGTGAGCCTCTTGAGCAGATGGTCGGTCTCGGCATCGGGCTGCTTATTGAACACAACGGCCAGCGTCTTGGCAGCGCGCGCCGCCGTCAGCGGGTGCCGCTTCTTCAACGCCAGCTTGGCGAGCATCACGGTTGACGATGTCTTGCAGCGGCGCAGCCACGCTGGGACCGGGCGGCGGCCAGTAGCGCCGTCAGCTGCGTGTGCTGCCACGGCGCCGCGTGGGAGAGCGGCACGCCGTGCCCACCGCTCAGCCCAGCGTGCTCAGCACGTGATCGCCGTCTCCGTTAAGGAAGAGGCCGTTCGCTCCACGATGTCAGTCACCGTGGCCAGCACGCGCTCGGTGGCGGTGGCCTCCTCGCGGCTGACGCGCACCTGCCGCACCAGCAGTAGTGACAGGGCAGCGCGCGCCGCCTCTCAGCCCGGTCACGCCGGCCGCCACCGCCGCCAGCTACCGCTCAGCCTGGTTCTCCGGCGATACCGCACCTCTGTTGAGCTGGGTCAGCAGCGGCTGCACCAGAGCCGTCACCACGGCGGTGGGGTATCGGTCGGCGGCGGCCCCGATACAGGTCAGCGCCGCCGCCCCGGACCGCGGTGTCCTCCGTCGTGTCCAGACCGGCCAGGTGCACCGCCAGTGGTGCCGCCTCCGCCTCGCCCACCAGCCAGGGGCAGGAACTGAGCACAGAGAGCGCGGCCGTTTGCAGAGGCCGGTCTCCGCCGGCCAGCTCGGCCAGCAGCACGGCAGCCAGCCAGCCGCGGCCGCAGCGGCTCCACAGCCGGCGACTCGTCCGCGCCGCCGTCCGCCAGCAGCCGGTCAAGCGCGCTCAGCGTCTCCAACCGCTCGGCGGCCGAGTCTCCGCGTCGGCCTCCAGCTGGCCAAGCAGGCCGGCACCGCCTCACCCAGCACCGCCGCCGAGCGGTTGGAGACGCTGAGCGCGCTTTGACCGGCTGCTGGCGGACGGCGGCGCGGACGAGTCGTCGGCTGTGGAGCCGCTGCGGCCGCGGCTGGCTGGCTGCCGTGCTGGCCGGCGGAGACTGGCCTCTGCAAACGGCCGCGCTCTCCGTGCTCAGTTCCTGCCCCTGGCTGGTGGGCGAGGCGGGAGGCGGCACCACTGGCGGAGCACCTGGCCGGTCTGGACACGACGGAGGACGCCGCGGTCCGGGCGGCGGCGCTGATCTGTATCGGGGCCGCCGCCGACCGGTACCCCACCGCCGTGGTGACGGCTCTGGTGCAGCCGCTGCTGACCCAGCTCAACAGAGGTGCGGTATCGCTCTTGGACCCAGAGCTCCCGGCCGCCACCCAGAGCTCTTGGACTAGCTTGGCCGGAAGCACACTGGCCGGACACAGTGCCGAGGCTGCTGTCCACGGAGCGGCACTTGTTCGCCAGGAAGCCAGCGGCGTACGCCAGAGCTTCCCGGCCGAACTCCAGACTGGCCGCCACGGGGGTGACCAGATGGCGGTCCTTGGTGGGTCTGCGCATCTTGCAGGAGCTGGCTGGACTGCAAGTCGTCGTCCGGATCATCCATAACCGCCCCCTCGTCCCTGAGGTCCTTCAGGACGCTGTCGCTCAGGTACACAGGATTCTTCTCCTCCATGGCGACAGAGGCGCCGGAGGCCGAAGGCTGACTTCTTGAGCCGGCTGCCACTGCCGTGAAGTGCCCATCCGCAGCAGCCGGATACGCGTCTTCACCTCCACCGGCGTCGGGTCGGTGTTGGTCCCGGGGCATGTACCGGATCTGCGAAAACAATGCATGCCAAATCATAAATATTGTGTTAAGCATGCAAATATTAGGACTCAGCAGTACTGTGACGGTTACCATCTGTATACAGCACAGGCATATAGTGGAAGGACTGACTGAACTCGAACATGTTCAGTGCTAGCACAAATAACTCAAATAGCGCCTCACAATAGTGTGCTAATCATTAAAGTCCGAAATGCAATGTTTTGAATCAAAAACATGTCATGTCTTGCCAACTATCACTGTCTTCTGTCCCCTGTCGGCTGTCACTGTCCAATTGTTGGATGTTAAAATGCCAGACTACTATATGTGGTGCAGAAGATGCTGACACTTAAAGGGAATGTTTCACCTTTGTATTAGTATTAAATTGAGATAGCCAATATCTTGGGCCACTATTTAAATGTATAAATTACTCAGGTCATTTTCCCAAAACTTAACCGTTTTAAGCAATTTAATTTACCATTTGCAAATGAATCCAGGCTGGTGCAGCCGCTGATTGGCTAACAGACACCTTTTCAGCCAATCAGCAGCGGTATATAATGACGTCATTCGACCAAATCTAAAAACTTAATTTGTATAACGTTAAAGGGAAATAATGACCTTTTGATTTTGTTAGCAACAATTTCTTAGGCTACCGCTATGGTTTAAAATTATTTTATTTAAATTTAAGAATTAAATAAAATTATTCCCAAATTCGAAGTTGTAAGGTTTGGGGAAAATACAAAACAAGTACCTTGTGTACTTCATGAAGGTCATTGACAAATTCGTCCTTCCCTACCATTGTTTACATCGATTGCGGCATTTTTGGAGTGCTCTGTGACATTTCCGATCAAACTGAGCGCTGCTCGGACACACGCTAGTAGCGTTTTCGTTCTCCATGGCAACCAGGCGTCAGCCAATCAAAAGCCAGAAAGGGAATACGTTCTGGCTTTTCATTGGCTCACGCCTGGTTGCCATGGAGAACGAAAACGCTACTAGCAACAACTCGCCACAATGGTTAAGTGGCGCCGAGAAGCATGACAATGCTTTGTAAACAAATCGCCGACGCTAAATAGGTCGCCGTCGATGTGCATCGATGAGCTTCCGATTTAATTGCCAGTTTTGTGTTATTGTTTGTTAGTTTTTTGGGGAAAAATTATTATTTTTCATGATAATATAAAGCATAGTGTTATATACAGCCAGACAAATTATACAATACTCCTAATGTTGAAAACAAATGAATTTATTTTCAAAAATTGAGGGTCGCAACCACTAACTATGCCGCCGTTGATGTGCATCGATGAGCTTCCGATTTTATTGCACTTTTTCCAATCGCTGTTAGTTTTAGAAGATCGCCGGCATATAATCACAGCAAGCAGAACGCACAATATATTTTCCACTCCATTACGTAAAAAACAATACGGAAAAGCCCGCAGTTTGATGAGGACCAAAAGTACTTGCAAGTACCGGTCGTTAAAAGTGTGGAACGCTTATCAACTTTAACTTGAAATATCTTTCGGTAGGAAAGTTTTCATGCAAAATGTGATGAATTTACAATATATTTTGGTCTCGTCTGGCGATTTCAAGTGCTAACTCCATTTTTGTGGAAAAAGGTCATTATTTCCCTTTAAGTGACTGAGTGAAAAATATCACAATCGTTTTCAGCAGTACTGCTTCATATTTTCTACTACAACCAATGTATATTTGACAACTTTCAGAAAGGTGAAACATTCCCTTTAAGCACTGAAAAACTACTAACATCATGAAGTCTGTGCTATAGCGCATAATGTTGTGGCGCCCTAAAACCCCAATACACCAGTGTTTTGACATAAGGTGAAGATGTCCAAACCTCATTTTTGTTTCACGCTATCAGTGTGTGCACACAATACTGATGCACTAAGGCACTGATAAAGTATTGGCACTTAAGTGCATTGGTATCTACATTCCAATAGCATGAAACGTCTGATGTTTTGATGTGTCCGAGGCTACAGTTGTTGACCCTATCAATATGATCATCATGATCCTTGGATGTTTCTTTATCACTGCCAGTTTGATATGCTGAGAAAGTACATCAAACATTTGAGTAACTGCTGCTTTTATCATACTTGTTGCAAATTTTATGTCACTGATGTTTTGTTTTCAAACTTGAACTGGATATGCAAGGAACTCAATATATTTGCACATGACACCATTGGCTTTGGGAAGCAAATAAGCTTGATGCTTCGAAATTATTTGACTGAATTTCGCTTCATTTAAAAGCCCGTTAAATGTTGACCTCATTGTAGCATTGTTAGGCTTTGACATGTATCGTAAACGCATATTTGTATCACAATTACGTACCCGCACACCCTCCACATACACAGCGCGAGGACTCGGGAAGTGATGATCACTGGCGATGTTTTTCAAACGTGTGCAGTGTTATCAGCGTCAATCAGCTTATTCAGCAACGACGATTCCCGTTGCTGATTGGTCAACTTTCACGGTTCCGGTGTGCGCAGTACTCAAGAAACACGTCACTGCTTGCCAATACAGTAAACTTTGAAATATGACAACCTAAAAGTCAAATTTTGAAGCGCGCAACAAAAATTTCCAAGATGTGTTTGTCTCAAAATAAAACTATTTGAATTTTCTACTTAATGCTTTAAATTATACGACCCGACTATTTATGGTTCTTCAAAACTCAGAGATGCAGCCCAGTATTTGCAAATGACAGCCTTGGGCTTTCGAGCAAATTGAACTATGTTTCGACAAAATTTATGGAAAACTTGTATATCATTTCAAAGCTCTTGAAATTTTGATCAAGATGTGAAGTTATCTCGACCCGACTATTTCCGGTTTTAGACAAAAACATGGGTTGCAGTTCAAAGAGAGTGTGCTGTTGTGGTGCGTTGTACATTGGAGAACCGATTGTGAATATTTGCCAATTTTAATTTCAGAGACTAATAGGTGTTTTTCAGTCGTCAGTTTCTTGTCATTTCAGATATGCATTCAAAGTTTAGCTCAACCCTTCGAATTTTCTACAACGCTGTCATTTGGAAGAGCCCACACCCTTGCCCCACCCTGCATTTTTATTTTGCTAATTAGACAGTTAAATTCAAATTGCTTTCTTTTTTGTATATAAGTCCCACGTATCAACGTTAATATAAATTAACTCAAATATCCATAGTCTAAATACCTTTTTAGCCTAAACAAAACAGCTGAAAAAAATGATCACCATAGGGTCTGTGTTGAAGGCCGGCACTCGGCGCTACCTAGTATTCTATTTACCGTGCCCAGATCGTGGCCCGGAACAGCGGGATTGAAATCGGGCCCACTAGTCCTGTGTCGAAATTACTTAACGTAGAGAGGTAATTATTTCACCACAAACCATTTTTAGATCTGCTCTACAAATCTGCTATCTCAGTCCAAAACCCCATGTTAAAGGTGAACTATTCCCTTTAATCGAAATTCGGAGGAAAACCCCACCTTTATTTTGTGCCGCTCTTTCGAATGGTGGCTATTGCGAGGTCGTGCGGTGTACTGTTTGTCCGTAAAAAGGTACATAAGGGTACACAACCTTCTCTACGCATTTGACCTTGACCTCTGACCTTGGCATTACAAATAACATCAGATTAGTGATAATCGTATGCGACTCGACCTACATCCGTATTTTATGCGAAAAAATCGGCCGTTGCAAATTTCCGTTTTGTTGGTTGTTGGCTAACTTCACTGACATTCCATTTATGTTAGGCTTTACAAGTGAGCATCTCAGTTCTGGAAGACCCATGTCTGCTCTTAGGCCAGGTAAGGGACCATCTCAGGTCCAGAGAAGGCCCGTATAATTTGGCCCTGAAAGGACTTTTTTAGGTTTTTAGGACTTGGAAGGGCCCATTTTTAAGCTGGAGAAGGACCGTTTCGGTAAATTCGGCCCAGAAAGGCCCTGGTTAGGGCTCACCTTACCCTTGAACGCAGACATGGCATGATCAATGATGGCTCGCATGCAGACCAGAAAGGGCCCTTCAAAGTCGTAGAACCCCCCCCTCTGTCTTTTGTCTGGGAATAGTATAATTTAGGCCCGGAAAGGGCCCATCAGGGGTCTTGAAAGGATCCATTTTTAGACCAGAGAAGGACCATCATCGGCTCAGATGCCTGATGCCTCAGAAAGCTACCCATCTGGGTAGCTGGGTAGCATTTCGGGGGCGGGGGGGGGGGGGGCAAAGACCCATTTTGCTAAAATTGGAGGGAAAATTCACCCTGTCCCCGGGCGCAAGGGTGGCGCCACCTTCCGAAAGTTGGGGGGGGGGGGGGGGGCACTTTGAAGTAGATTCCTTCCATGCAACGCCCATAGGCGTAATGTTAAATCCGAAAATGTTGGGGGGGGGGGGGGGGCGTCCCCCCACCTCCGCCGCCCATGCCCGTACGTAGTGGGTCACATTAACAATGCGGCGTCAGGTGTCAGCAGTGTACGGGGGACGGGCATTGGAAAATATAAATAAATACAATAACAATGAGCTGGGGCTTGGTCGAATGAATCCTGGATCCACTTTTGTCATCATGATTCGTGATCCCATTGTTTTTAAGATTTGTGTGAGGGGTTTTGGTAATTGGTGGTATCCAGTGGTGGCGTAGGCGGGGCACTGGCGGATCCAGCTTCTCTCCGTGGAGGGGGGGGGGGGGGATCTTTTTGTGGCAAAAAGGTACCCCATTTTTCTTTCTCCGCGGATGTGGGCCGGTCACCTTACTTCGGTATTCGAGCTTAAGAAGTTCACTTAAAATTATTTGTGATTTTTTTTCCCGAAAAAAACATTTGTTTTTGGGGAGGCAGAAGCACAAAATTTCGCAAATTCGAGATGGCCATTTTGAAGAGAATGTCATTTCCTTTCTTTTGACGTTTTTATTTGCAATTTGCTTCAAAACTCTATTTTCTACGATTGTTCAAACATTTATCGTTTTTCCACCAAAAATGGCATGACATGGTGTCATTAAAACGTCATTATCTCCCAAAATACTACATCAATGTCATTGTAATTGAGTGAGAAGACGTTAAATTGATGCAGCATAAGGTACTGACAGTTTGACGTTGATATCTATCACAGTTTTTAAGTTATTGAGAAAATCCGGGAGGGGGGGCATATTCTCTCCCCCCAGCGGGGCGCGGGTTAAGTGTCACTGGGGCTGCTTGAATTGCATCAGGTGCGCTATTTTGTCTATCATTGAAAGCAAGGGATACATGTAAACCTCAAATTCAATCACTCGAGAGAGAAAAAAGACTTCCCTTTTTATGAAGTTTTCTTCTAAGATCATTGTTTTTCACGTTCAGTGCAGGCAACGCGCGCTGGGGGGGGGGGGGGGGAGCATACTTGTATTGAATGCCCCTCTCAGATTCCTGTGGGGGGGGGGATTTGCCCCTGATGTCCCTGGATCCGCCAGTGACAGCAATTACCGCCAAGGAGCAGACTTGTCAATGATTCATATTTGTCATGAGTCGATTCACAGTGATTCACGGACCATAATGAATGATTCAATCATGATTCAATCACTCAACATTACCATAATGAATGATTCAATCATGATTCAATCACTCAACATTTCCATAATGAATGATTCAATCATGATTCAATCACTCAACATTACCATAATGAATGATTCAATCTTGATTCAATCACTCAACATTAAAGGGAAGTGTCGACTCCTTTGTCTAACTCCTTTGATTTTGAATGTGCGACTCTAAGATTTGACCATAATGATCACTAGGTCGTGATCTATCTATATACCAATTTTGAAGACAATCCAAATAGTCCGCGAATGTATTTCCGAATGTAAATGTGAATGTGAGCCAATTGGACACGCGTGTTGTTTATTTTGATTATAAAATTATATTTATAATATTTATTATAATTGCAAATTCCAAGTTCCAAAAGCATTAATGACTTTCCGTTTCACTTTTTTTTAAGCGAATAGTACATTTATTTTGATTTTGCATTAGGTATTATTTTTTATAAAGCATGATGTGGAATAAAGCGGCGCCGATGCGACAGTGATATTTGGTACATGCGGAGGTCACGCAATAGTTTGTTTATGATTTAGTTTTTGATATGGTATAGCCTAGAAATTAGGAAAAGGTGGGTACCTTTTTATAATTTTTCGTGTGAAAAAGGTGTGCGTGTACTGTGTGGTTTATCAACCGAAGTATGAGTTAGTTACCTTTTTTAAGTATTTAGGTACCTACCCATAACCCTACCAGTTCCAAGGTATTCACCTAGTTAGGGCTGATTCAGGGGGGTCCGCTCCGCCTATTTAACATGGGGAAAAAGGGCGACAAATATTAGCAACGTCCGCAGCTTGGTCTTGTTCACGCATTTGCTCATGAACCAGGTTTTGCTGCCAACAGCTTTTTGGCCAATCAGCGTCTGACACTCTCCACGCTCATTGGTCGACGGCTGATGACGAGGATGAGGGTCAGAATAGCCGAACATCATTTGCTTACGTAACTTTAATTGCATGGCGCCGTGCGGAGGGCATGGGTGTCTAGGAGCTTTTCGAGGATTTTTCCTAGTTTGAGAAAACTTTGAGAGTTATACAAATGTATATGTGAAAGGTCAATTAATTCTGAGCGATGTAACGCGACGTATTTACTATTTAGAGACCGCACGGGGCGGGAGAGCTCCTGTCACGTACAGCGCCCTGGCGCGTGCGTTGCCAGGCAACTAGAGTCGCAGAATTCTGGTCCCAGCGTCCCAGCGCTGGGACCAGACCTGGTCACGGCCGTGACTGAAGCTGTGACTGGCGAGGCCAGCGCCATAGGGTTAGCATTGCAGCGCCGTGACTAAAGCTGTGACTTGCCAGCTCATGCCGTGGCCGTGACCATGGGCTGTAACCAAAGATCTCGGATGTTCTGCACTGGTCTCCACAGGGAAAAACGCATTGCGTCTCGCCGCGGCACCCACTAGCGGATCCAGGGGGAGGGGTGAGGGTATGGCGGCCATGCCCCTCCCCCCGACAAACCTGAAATCGGCGCAAAATTGACACATTTCCTGATATAGAACAAAATCCAAGCAACTTTTACTAAGGAAAGTTTGTTTTAAATCAGCTATCAATGCATAAGCAAGCGAAACCCGATGAGTTTTCAGAATTGTGTGAGACTTTTTGGAATCCCCCCAAAAAACGTTCCCCTCCCCCCACCACTACCGTTCTGGATCCGCCAATGGCGGCGCCTGGTGGGCCGGCGTCGGCTGGAGACGCAGTGAGTGGGCGGGATGGTGTGGTGCGGAGACGCGGGCGGGAAGTGTAATTTTAAACAGTTACTTTGAATTGCTTGAATGCATTTGACAATCGACTTATCTAATCAGATTTTCATGAAACTCGTCAAAAAAGATGAGAATATCTATTTTGTGGGTATGCTTTGGCCTTTGCCAAGAACTGTCAGACGTTATCATCGCAAATTGTCAACTGTTATATTAGCAACTTTGTTTTATTTATCAGGTAAGCCTAGTGCAATTTTTCCTTAGCCATAATATGGGCCGCATGATTTAAATTCAGACTATTTGAGTGTTATCACTGTTTGAGTATTGTATGTGGTGGCTGTCCGGTCTGCCATCGTGAGCCAAAGGATGGTTAACTTTGCCGGGCCAAAATGTCAATAGTTTGAGTCCGATCACAATTTTCTCAACGGCATAAGATACATCGTTCAATTTGTGACAGATTGTTATCTTAATTGTAACAATAGGTCGGCAAAGGAAGAAAGCAGGCGACACACACCGGAGGAACGTGTGCGTTGGAGTTTTACGTACGGCGGTCCGGCCGGAATCGCCGGTCAGTGGAATTTGCCGGCCCATAACTTAAAAAAAAAAATTGGGTTGCATTGCGATTTTCCCAAAGTCATCCAATACATCGCTTAATTTGTGGTATATAGACATCTTAAGTGTAACAATCGGCCGGTAAACGAAGGAACCAAGCGGGAAAAAAAAACGGGGGGAGTACGCGGCCTTCCGGAATCACCGGGCAGCAAACTGTTCCGGCCCATAACTTAAAAAGTTTGGGTCGGATTGCAATTTTCGCAACGGCACCCAATACAACGCTTAATTTGTGGTAGATAGACATCTTAAGTTTAAAAATCAGCCGACAAACAAAGGAACCAAGCGACAAAAAAGCGGGAGGGGTCTACGCGTTAACCCTACGTAGGCGACCGGCCGGCCGGCCGCGAGACCCTCATCCGCGTCAGAGCAGCTGCGGGGTCGTTGCAACTAAATTACGAGTTGTCGCCACTTTTTCGGCCGGAGCGGTCTACCTGGTTTACATAGCCTTGGGCTGATTGAACAGTGACTTTGTGCCCACTGGAGTTGGACACAAAGCCCCGCTTCCTTTACGCATAGATGAATTACGGGCTACAGCTCAGGACACAGCTCATATAATTGGCCATTAAGTGCCTGGTTTGTCCACAGGGCACAGAGGAATGCTGGGCCGCTGGCATATTTTGTGGACAGTTTATGCTGTTCGACCAAAAAAGAATGATTATTTGAGCAATTAATGATTCAATCAGCCTATTTTCTCTGTATGAATGATTCAATCAGTGACTCACAACAGGTTTGCGCATGAGGTGAATCGATTCATGAGTCATTCATTTGAAATAAGAATGATTCAATCAAAAGTAGTCGATTCACATTGAATCATTGACAAGTCTGCCAAGGAGAGCCTCTGTCAGACACTTAGTGGAATTCATTTTCCCATTTTCCAAAGTTGTATAAGCAATTGCGAAAGTTGTGTTATGCCGTGAAGCGGCGCGAAATTCGCCAGTTTTTGACTGTGGATAGCTGGATTTTGACTGTTGGAAAGACCATTTTTACGATTTTACGATAAATTGGGAACATACTTGTATTAAATCCCCCCCCCCCCAGATTCCTGCGGGGGGGGGGATTTTTCCCTGATGCCCCCCTGGATCCGCCAGTGAGGTGGGGGATGGCGCAGGAGGGACAAGTTGCCCCCTAACTCCAGCCGAATTGAACATTAACCCTTTGGCGTTGCATTAAAAGAATATACTTTCCAAAATTAACTTTGCCCCCCCCCCCCCAACTCTATGAAGAGCTTCTGCCGCCCCTGATGTTGTCACCCCTCTGTCCCTTCCCTTACTAGACCCCACGGCATCACTAGCGTATCCAGGGGGGGGGGGGGGGAGGAGGAGGAGGAGGAGGGAGGGGAGGGAGGGGGGGGGGGGGGGGGGGGGTGCAAAGCGATAATGGCGTCGCCACTACCCACAGCCAAAATACAATTACTAGGGACAAATCCAAGTACATATGTACTTTAGCGTGGGACCATATTAGGGATGGATGAAAATGACACATTTTTTAATTACAATTTTTTCTTTAAAAAAAATAATGAAAATTACACCAATGTTTTTTGTTGGGGGGGGGGGGGGCATCAGCCAATGCTAAGGGTCCACTTCGGTTAACCCCCAGGCCGCAAAATCCTGGCTGCGCCCCTGTCACGGAGACTTATGCGATTTTTGTTAAGCCGGTGTACCCTCTAGTTTGTTTTCGTTTACCTTCCGATTTCCTCGCAGAGGGGCTCAAATGAATCATCGCCGCACCAGCTTGCGTCACGGTCAATACATTTTCCTCACAAGGTCAAGGGTCAAGGTCACGGAGACGAATACGAAATTTTTAAGCGGTTGTACCCTCCAGTTTTTCGTTTACCGTCCAGTTTGCTCGCAAGAGGCCTCAAATGACTCATCGCCACGCCAGCTTGCGTCACATGTATGTGCGTTGCGTCACATACATGTTTATTCGAAGGTCAAATGTCAAGGTCACGGAAACGAATATGAAATTTACGACCTTGACCCTTGACCTCTGGATAAAAATGTATTGACAGTGACGCAAGCTGGCGTGACGACGATTCATTTGAGACCTGTTGCGAGCAAATTGAACGGTAAACGAAAAACTAGGGGGTACAGTGTACACCGGCTTACAAATTTCGTATTCGTCTCCGTGACCTTGACCTTTGCCCTCTGGATGCAAATTTCTGAACCGTGACGCAAGCTGGCGTGATGACGATTCATTTGAGGCCTCTTGCGAGCAAATCAGACGGTAAGCGAAACAAAAAACTAAGAGGGTACACCGTCTTAAATATTTAGTCTTCGTCTCCGTGACCTTAACCTTTGACCTCTAGATTAAAATTGATGGACCGTGACCCAAGCTGGCGTGACGACAAGTGATTTGAGGCCCTTTGCGAGCAAATCGGTCGGTAAACAAAAAAACTAGAGGGTAAACCGGCTGACAAATTTCGTATTCGTCTCCATGACCTTGACCTTTGACCTTTGGGGGAAAATGTATTGACCTTGACGCAAGCTGGCGTGACGACAATTCATTTTAGGCCCTTTGTGAGCAAATCGGACGGTAAACGAAAAATTAAACTAGAAACGAACACCGTCCTAAATATTTCGTATTCGTCTCCGTGACCTTGACCTTTGACAACTGGATGTAATTTTTGGACCGTGATGCAAGCTAGCGCAACGACAAGTGATTTGAGTCCCTTTGCGAGCAAATCGGTCGGTTAACGGAAAAACTAGAGGGTACACTGTCTTAACAATTTTGTATTCGTCTCCGTGACCTTGACCTTTGACCTCTGGATGCAAATGTGTTGACCGTGACGCAAGCTGGCGTGACGACTATTCATTTGAGGCCTCTTGCGAGCAAATCGGACGGTAAACTATAAAACTAGAGAGTACACCGTGTAGTTCTCTTTTGTGACATTTCGATGACCTCTGGAGGTCAAACCGTACGCCTTATGGCAAAACTGATAGCATATTCGTGCATAACTCGACGAGATCTACACATATGCTCAGTTTGGGGAAATCGGAACAGACGCTGCAAGCGAATACGGATACGACACAACTCGACGGACATCAACTGGACCCGTCTAGGCTGGCTGGCCGAGAAGGGCCCAATGACGGGCCCAATGACGATTAAGGCCAGCTGAGGGCCCTCTCAGAGTGCATCAGGGCCGTCTCGGGTTAGACAAGGGTCCGCTGAGACAAGACGAGGGCCCTCTTGGGCCCAGGGCCAGGGCGATAGAAGGCCCGCCCAGGCCAGTCGGAGCCCTCAGGCAGACCGAGGGCCCCTCAGACAGGCTTAGGATCCTCTCAGAAAGTGCCCTTTCATGCCCGATAGGGCCCGTATCCGGTAGTTCGAAGGCTCTCTTGGGCTGCTCGGGCGCCTCTCAGGCTGGAAGAGGACCCTCTCAGGTAGTTTGAGGGTCGTATCAGGTCTGTCGAATCGTCAACGGGCCAAGTTATCTCCCGACCATAGTAAATGGGTCAACGGGTTAAAGGAAATAGTTCACCTTGGAAATTTTTACCCAACACGATTTGATTATATTTTTTAATACAATTTATTTTTATATTGTCAAAATGGCCTTATATCGCGCCTATGAGCTAAAGTGAGATTGTTGGTCAAGGTCAAGGTCAGGTCACAAAGGTCACTATGTTCAAAATATCTACGAAAGTCATGCAACACATGTTTTAAGAGTTATTCTCCACGTATAATTCGATAGTGATAGTCATTTTACCACCTGACTTCATTTACGTGAAGTAAATGTCAATTTCAGGTCACCGAAGGTCAAAATTTTGAATTGATAAATCTAAACAGAAAAGGCATGTTGCTAGACCAGTTTTGTCTCACAAATACAGTGGCGCCATTTATTTGTCTGTATCTGGCGAACAAAGGCCAAAAAACGCAATTTGTTAAATATGACGTCATGAGTTACCCATACTTTAGATGCCATAAGTCAGTCAAAAATGGTGATATCATTCTGAAATTTGGTATGGTAAGTTCCCATATGTGGTTCTCGGACATACATTCCGGCTTTTCGAAAATCTTTGAAAATTTGATTTTGTGGGCATTTTCCCCCAACTTTTTTTGGGGGTAAAAAAAATAGAGACAGCCATGTTGTAGCCCTTGCTATTTGCCATGTTTTGATCTTTTTGGGTTGCATTTTCCCCCAAATATGGCATTTGTACGGTCTGTTGCATTTTAGCTGATTTCGGTGTAAAACTCGTGTGTAGTGACGTCAAAAAAATCGATATAACTCGAAGAATTTTCGTCGAAATTGCTTTATTTTTCACAGAAGACGTAAACATGATTTAGAAGTAGGTACCCGAAGTTTCACGTTGATAGCGCTATTGGTGTTTGAGCTATTACGAACATTCATCAAGGGGGAGGGGGGCGTTAAACGCCCCCCGTCAATGGCGGGTTAAAGGAGGACGGGTGAACGGGTGAACGACGTGACCCTCTAGTACTCATGGCTGGCTTTGTAGGCCAATATCTCCCAAGGTCTGCTTGCGGTCCAGTAGCTGCTGGCCCACAAAGGTGAAAGGTGAAAAGTCAGGTGAAAGGTGCTCTGGCACCTTTCACCTGATAAGTTTGCGTGCAGGAAGATTGTTCACTGTCACGAGCAATTCTTCGACTCAGTTGAATCCTCCGCTTGTTTGGTAGCGTTGCATTTCCCGGTACTATTCGGCATAGGTGGGCACCGTTACTTCAAAATATAACTTCGTTACTCGTTACTCTGTTACTCCAAAAAAGTAACTCGTTACTCGTTATTCCGTTACATCGTCAACAAATGTAACGGAAGGTACAGTTCTCCGTTACTCCGCTACTTCTGCAAAATGAAGTGATATCAATTCCGACAAAATGAAGATAGAAAAGTTAAACCAGTACCAATGTGTTTGTATCATCGAGACACGTTTCCCAATATGCAGCATGACCATCTTGGGTCACCACTTGATCTTTACCTGAGGTCACATTTCTAGGTTGATCTAAACTAGTCAACATGAATATATTTCGAAGCGCCTTGGCAAGATGAACACGATGACGTAAAGATTATTGATTTATCTTTAATAAGTAAAGAAGTTATTGGCGAAAAACTGTTTTGCCATAAATAGCCTTTTTGACCTTTGATCACCTATGGAGCCTAAACTATTGACCTGGGCTAAAATTTGATGACACCATGGCGATTGCATATTTCAAGAACTTTCGATTTTTTTTTCGTTTGTTCCTAGCTATCATAGTTCTCGAGATATTTTGGGGTTTCTGGAGCAAGGTGCTAAAATTGTTTATTTTTTGCATATTTGACCCAATTTGACCTCGAAGATATTGATCTACGGTCATGAACATTTCGCACAACAGAGTTCCCTACAGAACCTCCCTACCCTACAAATTTCGTTATTGTAGCTCTTATGGGGGCGAGATCTGGGGGGGGGGGGGGCGGAATCGACCCCCCTCCAGTGCGTGTCATTATCAGAGGCTCGCTACTCGTTACTCGAAGCTCGCCTTTATCATACGCTAGTGCCGCCAGCTTGCTGCCGGCCTATATCAGCTGACGAACATTGTCAACGTTTCGCGGCATCGGGATCGGGAGACAGCTACCTTTATTGCAGTCATTACGCATTACGCCGCATTAAGTAACAGCCCAACAAGTACGATATTTGGCAGCCCTTTACGCCATATGACATTCGATGTTTTTACGTGTGTAAGGCATTGATTGTGCTGGCACCGAATACACCCGTGCGTGAAGAGAAACAAGTATATGAAAAAAGTAACGGAGTAACGGACTAAAAAGTAACGAAGTAACGGACCACAAAAGTAACTTCCGTGACTCGGTCCGTTACTGTAAAACAAATGTAACAAGTCCGTTACTTCGTTACTAACAAAAAGTAACTTCGTTAGTAACGGAGTAACGGAGTAACGGACCGGTGCCCACCTATGCTATTCGGCATTACTCAGCGTTTCGCAATCGCTGATCTAGAAAACCCCACCCCTCGCCAATGAAAGAGCACAACATTGGCGGGGTCAGTTCGACTAGCGGTGGCGCCCCCGGTCCGAGCTCAGTCCAGCTGGAGCCCGCGCACGGTGCGGATCACTCCGCCTACAGTGCTGTCCGGTGCAGCGGACAGGGTCACAGCGCAGCCGCGGTCCGGTACCAGTGGCAGTGCCGTGCTGAGCTGAGACAGTCCGGTATCAGCAGTGCTGCGTTGTGGTAACGTACCACCTCAGACAAAGCTTCAGCCCTGTTGATCGTCTTCTCCCTCGGCTCTCCTCTCTTCGCACCAGGCTCATCATGGCGATACGCTTCTCCCCTTGTGACGTCATGCGGACTGCCGTTGTGTCCTGCTGCCTAGCGGCGCTGACCGCCGCCAACCAGGGCATCTACCGGCGCTGCGCCGACGGCAGAAGCGTGGCCGTACCGTGTCTTCGTCCCAGCACCGACTGCGCGGGTCAGCAGGTGGTCCCGGGTCCCACCGGAGCGTCCTGCATGCGCTGGCACAGCTGCTGCAAGGAGCCGCCTTCGGACATCGAATACATGCTGTCTCCGGAGGAGAAGGCTGCGCGCAGGGAGCGCATGTACCAGCGCGCCTTCAGCTGGCTCGTGTCCGGTGCCAAGACGATAAAGAGCGTGTGGAATTCCCTGTTGGACCGGGCAAGGGGTGACGCAGGGTCCGGTCGTCAGCAGTCGCCGAATAGGAATCTGAGCCCACCTGGAGCGGAATCTCCTGGTTGGCGTGGACCTGCGTATACTGGAAATCCTCCGAGTCTGGCAAATTATTTGACTCCAGATGCCCAGCAGCGTTCGTCTCTGTACGAGCCACCGAATAGTAGGAATTCGCAGAACCAGCCGAACAGCAACTGGCTAACAGACATCAAGGGGCTGTCCGGCAGGTACGAACCCCCAGCTGTCGGGAAGCTGCCGAGTGGAGAGCGGGGCCTGTTCGACCCTTCCAGACGGTCCCAGGACGGCATCACGGGAGCACCAAGTAGCCCGGGATTCCCTCCCCGAACGGCGACTACAGCCTACTTCGAGGCACCGATCGGCACCAGCATCCCTGACCGACTTCTGCCGCCTCCCACGGACGGCACCACTGATAGATCCTCTCTCGCCCCGTCGACGCCGCTGGAGGATACCGACGCCATCGTGGCAGAGGCAGCGCGACGCTGGCTGCCGTCCGACTGCGGCAGGCCCGCCGACACTAGCGCCACCAGCGCACCTGGCGGCCGCCGGCGGAGACGAGACATCACGGGCGGCCACCCAGCCGAGCGCAGACGCTGGCCCTGGATGGTCCTGATCGGGATGCGACAGCCCGGCGAGAACTGGGCCGAGAACCGCGGGATGGGGCCCGTCTGGCTGTGTGGCGGCGCCGTGATCACTCGCAGCTTCGTGCTGACGGCGGCGCACTGTGTCGGGGGCCGCGCGATCGACAAGCTGGTGGTGCGGCTGGGGGAGTACAACCTGTCGTCCACCACAGACGGGCCGCACCAGGACCGACTGGTCAACTCCTTCACCCTCCACCCGCAGTTCGTCAGCCGGCAGAACGACGTGGCGCTGCTGCGGCTGAGCGAGCCGGCGCAGCTCGGTGCGCTGGTTCGGCCGGTGTGTCTGCCGGTACCGGGGACGCCGCAGGCTCTCCCTGGGCTGGTTCGCGTCGCCGGCTGGGGCCGGCTCTCATTCGAGGGCGCCGGAGCGGCAGTGCTGCAGGAGGCTAAGTTCACACTCGTGCCGTCCGACGCCTGTGAAGCCATCTACCGCCGGCTGTCGAGCTTCGACGAATCGTTCCCCGGCGGTGGCTTCCTCGGCACGAAGCTGTGCGCGGTGGACCCGAGCTCGAAGGGCGCCGACGCGTGTCTGGGCGACTCGGGTGGTCCGCTGACCGAGCTGAGGCCCGACGGTCGCTTCTGCCTGGCCGGGATCGTCTCCTTCGGCGTCGGCTGCGGTGACCCGGACTTCCCCGGGGTGTATACCCGTGTAGAGAGTTACGTGCCCTGGATAATGGCGGTGATAGCGACGGCGGAGACGACACCTCCGGCCGCCTGACGAGACGTCGGCAAGTGGCACACTCGGTCATATAGTGTGAATGTGAGGCACGATATATGGTTAGTTGACAGTCTCGATGCGATTTGATGTAATGTCGGAGGGCATTGGTTTGGCGCTGCCGTGTCGAAACAGGGTGTCTAATTGTCCCCCACCGCATGGTCTATGGATGCATACGTGACATACATACAGACATACGTGATGCGCACTCGAAAGCGCAGGCGTTATGGACGAAATAGTTATCGAAATAGTTCACTTTTTAAATTTTTTACCCAACACGATTTGATTATATTTTTTAATACAATTTCTTTTTATATTGTCAAAAATGGCCTTATATCGCGCCGATTCAGGACAGAAGGCCGTAAATTTGTATTGTTCATAAAAAAACGATTTGCATACTCTCTGAGTCAGAGTCCTGACGTCACGCGAATGTAAACAATGGTTCAGCCAATCAGATTCGAAAGTAGTCGCGTAAAGATAGACTCGCATTGGAGATGTGCCAACCGGCGGCCGGCGATCGCTTGCTAGCACCAGCTGCAAGCTGATTGGCTGATGGTATAGCCTCTGCCCGGGCTAGAACCAGTACAACATTCTTTCGCCAGCAGCGCAATTCCTTCGCCAAAAACTCAAATATATTCGGCTGGAGAGTCTTTTCAGTCAAGAAAACTTGCAGATAGGGGTTTCCCAACACGGGCTACAAAACTGCTATATATTTCCTTTAAAGGGACATTGCCATCTCGCAGGCCAATATGGAGTTTGTGGTGTGTATCGGTCGATTAAAGCAAATAGTTCACCTTGGAAAATTTTACCCAACACGATTTGATTATATTTTTTAATACAATTTATTTTTATATTGTCAAAAATGGCCTTATATCGCGCCGATTCAGGACAGAAGGCCGTACATTTTTATTGTTTATCAAAACTATATGCATACTCTCTGAGTCAGAGTCCTGACGTCACGCGAATGTAAAAAATGGTTCAGTCAATCAGATTCGAAAGTAGTCGCGTAAAGATAGACTCGCATTGGAGATGTGCCAACCGGCGGCCGGCGATCGCTTGCTAGCACCAGTTGCAAGCTGATTGGATGATGGTATAGCCTCTGCCCGGGCTAGAACCAGTACAACATTCTTTCGCCAGCACCGCATTCCTTCGCCAAAATCTCAAATATATTCGGCTGGAGAGTCTTTTCAGTCAAGAAAACTTGCAGATGGGGGTTTCTCAACACGGGCTACAAAACTGCTATCTCAGTTTAAAACTAATGTTGAAGGTGAACTATTTCCTTTAAGCGTGTCACCTGCAAAATTTGGTTCTCGAAACTCGCCCATTACATAAAAAAAATACATTTGCACCACTCATGCTTGCCAAGCATTCGTAAAATTGGAGTCGCCACATCACTATTTAGAATCACTTCTTTGCGGACTGTTATTTTCTTTGGAATGTTGCAAACTCAACATCACCATTCCGTCAGTGCACTTTAAAATTAAAAAAGCGTATGCAGTTAATTATATTGTCAACAACCTTAGCCTCTTTCATAATAAAACAGCAAAAATTGTTATGCTCGACTTTGGGACCGTAAGAGTTGTGACCTATACCTTATAACACAGATAGACCTTTCAAGGTCAAGTCTCGGCGAATTCGTACGCTTCGGCTTTGGGCGGGCGCCAATACCACAGCCAAACTGGATGAGAGCGGCCATCATGCATCTAGTACTAAGCACAGCTGGGACCAACGTTTTGGAGTCAGAAATAAATACAAAATAAATGCCGATACACTGCTTTAGGTGCTGCAGGAGCAAGTTTGAGCTTGAGCATACATGATTATCCCCACCATTCATTTAAGTTGCTTTCTAGAAATCCTCCGGAGGTGACATTATCCCTTTAACCCTATTTGTAACAGGCTCCTGGCTACCCCTATTTGTAACAGGGAGGGGGGCGGATTCCGCCCCCCACGGAGATCTCAAGATCTACCCGTCCGATTTTCAAAAATCAAACGGCGTTTGGTTCCCCTCAACACGATCTACATTCTAAAAAATAAATAAATTCGAAATTTTTGATTGGGGGCAACAGGGGGGCAACAACTACAAATTTTAGTGGTATGTGATCCAACATAGCTGTCAGGTTTATCAACCGATTTTAACACAACCAATGGGAATCGATAGAGATTCAATTGGAGATTGATATATAACGATGAATTTTGAAAATTCAAAAATCATAGGCGTGTGCGGTCACGCAATATGGGGTGAAGTAAATGCGGAATAATATTTTTTGTTTGTTTTGATAAATGCGCCGCTTGTTATTGTGATAAATGCGCCGCTTGTAACGCTTGGTATGTTATTGTGACATTAGAAAAAAACAGTTATAAATCATATTTGTTGCCATAGGCGGTACCAGGTTAGTGGAAAAGGGAGGTCAAATAGGAAACAATATTAACCGCAGGCATGTTGCTACCCAGCACTATAAATAAGTTACTGATTGTAGATAATTCCTTTTTGCATATTGTACTTCATCATAGGCGCATCCAAACTGGGGAGGCGCAAGACCTTTTGATAAGTATATTATCCTCTATTATGATACTAACTAGTCAACAGTGACTATTTCACTTACAACTTCAATCCACATTGCTTACCCCTTTTTTACCCTACTTGGACTCGCCTATTATCTCATAATCGTTCGTAGAGTACCCTGTGGTGCGTGTTTTATCCGAAAACTGCAGTATGTTATGTCATTGTAGGCCCATGCATCTTAGTTTCCTTGCAATAATATGGCCCTCTTTCTTCCATTCCTGAGCGCGCCTCTTTAAAAAAAATGATTGTATTCCCTCTCCTGGCCTCATATGTGCATACATCATTATAAGTCAACCGTCTATTGCGCCGTAATCGCTGGCATATCGTCATCACCCCCCTTTGCATGTGCCTGAACACGCCCCTGCAACTCTATATGTAATACATTATGGAAATAATGGAAGGATAAGCTATCTTTTACATCTTGATAGCTATAAATGCTCCTTACATCGCTCTATTGGCTTCCCACCAAGCATTGAATACTTCCTGGAACCCCCCCCCCTTTTCAAGCCCCTGAAACCGCCTCTGCCATGCAATTTTTATATTTCATTAACATCAACTAATTTGCACTTGTTGCAATCACCGTAAACCGATGTAAATCCTTCATACTGGAGGCAGTTAGGAAGAAACCGTGAAGATCGCATTTCCGCCCCCCCCCCCCCCCCCCTGTTACAAATAGGGTTAAAGGGAATGTTTCACCTTTCTGAAAGTTGTCAAATACACGCTGGTTGTAGTCGAAAATATGAAGTAAGTGCTGCTGAAAACGATGGTGATATTTTTATCTCTCGAAAAGTCACTAACCTTACATATGCAAATTAAGTAAAATTTGGGATTATGACGTCATTATTGACCGCCGCTGATTGGCTGTCAGTCAATCAGCGGCGGCATTACTATAGACCCCATTTTGAAAATACGAAATTCAATCGCTTAAAAACGGATAAGTTTGGGGGGAAAATGACCTTAATAATGTATTCATTTCAGTAACGGCCAAAGATAATGGCTATCTCAGTGCAAAACCAATACAAAGGTGAAACGTTCCCTTTAACAACAGACTGCCCAGGCCGCGGACTATACAGTGTGTGAGGTAACGCATGATAAATTCATGTATATTGCACGATACGCAGCGGTGGCGTTTCCTTTCCGACCACGCCCTTCAGCCCCCACCAGCGGCGCACAAAGACAGACACCATTTATCATGCTTCATGTTGACGGGCAATACGACAAATACAACGATGAACTCATCGGAAT
Source organism: Chirona hameri (assembly GCA_036785665.1). Lineage (NCBI taxonomy): Eukaryota > Metazoa > Arthropoda > Thecostraca > Balanomorpha > Balanidae > Chirona > Chirona hameri. The sequence goes on from JAXIVJ010006257.1 coordinate 21,458, forward strand.
CACAAATCCACTGATTGTTTCGTCCCAAGCAAAAGCCGGAATATTCGTGAGATAACACAATTCATTGAACATACACTGCACGATTTCAACAACTGGCGCAGCGCCGGCACCCAACTGTGCATGCGCCGGTCCTGCCGCCTCCGTCCCACACAAGAACACGTCACACCCGAGACACACGCTCAACGGGGTGAGATTGCAGCGAATAAAACACGCACACTGAAAGACTAGAGTGGGGCGCGTCTGGCCGGGCGTGATGCGCCGGCGGCGGTCGGTGGCACGCAACTCGGCTCCCCCACATGAGACCTGCCCCGACACGGGTCAGCCGGCCCGCAGAAATCGGGCGAGTCGGCACTGGACCGCCCACGACAGCGTCTCACAGACGCCGCGCGAATGTCACGTTCAGCCTGTCCATCCCGAACACAACCCCCGGTGCGGCCTGTCCAGCAGACGCGGCAGCAGACCGGAGCCGCCCGCACCGACACCGACTCAGCCCGAGCGACGGCATCCGTCCGTCGCTGGGCAGCATCTGTTCACAGTAAAACCTGTCGGCGCCAGCTCCTCGGCGCTCTTGGCTCGCGCCGGCCACCGCCCGGCTGGGTCGCTCCCCGTGCAACACACTGACACAGTGCACCACCACACACCGACACAGTGCACCCCGTACACCTCGCGACCGACACCTGTCGGTGGCCGCCACACCGACACATACAGCATTCCGACGAAGCATTCCGACGAACATGCCCCGCGGGCCGCCGAGGCCATTCGTTGCAAATCAGAGGACTTCACCAGTTGACCGTTCACCAGAACGGTTACAACTAACCAGTTGGTGCGCAACACGACGGATGACACCCACACATGCAGGCACCGACCACTGAGGCGCGCCCAGCGGCGCCGCGTCCCCGCCCCCGGCCTGCTACTGCTGACCTGACCTGACCCGGACACCCATACACGGGATGACCGGCGCGGTCAATCGGACGAGCTGAGGGCTTCCGCAGCTACGAGCTGCCGCAGCCGCGAGCTAGCTTCGGTAGCTGCGGCAGCTCTGCGTACCGGCAGGGCTCAGTTGAGGTAACCGCGGCACTGGGGCGTGCCACACAGGCAGGTGATCTTGTCATCCTCGTACGGGAATTTGTAGTCGTACGTTATTTCCTCGTTTACGCCGATCTGCTCCTTAGAGTAGATCACGATCTTCTTGTGGCCCTCGACGGAGACGATTTTGGCGTAGCAGTTAGGCTGTGGAACGGGAGAGGCAGCCCAGACAGGGAGGTCAGAGACTGCGGAGAGGCAGCCCAGACAGGGAGGTCAGAGACTGCGGAGAGGCAGCCCAGACAGGGAGGTCAGAGACTACGCTACCGCTTGTTCACACGATTTAGGCACGTTACCATAAATCGATGGCAAATCGAACAACTTGTATACAGGAAACAACAGCATATACAGGATATACAGGACAACATCATATACAGTTTTGAGCTGGGATTAACTCATGGTATATAGGACACTGGACAGTTACGGCACAGAAGTAATCTGAATTTTGCCTCCCATGTGAAGACGATTGCAATAAGACTACCCAAGTGTCGATGCGACATATGATGACTCACATCGGGTAGATCCAGGAACATGTCATAAGCACTATCGATCACCGCAGCGGAGGAAAAGCTCTGCACAAATTGCTTCACATCAAAATAAAACGACAAGCAAGTCTACTACATTAATCCGCCCGTATCACTGCCGTCCACCGGCCGTCTGGAGACCGACCTGGCAGCTGTGGTTGATGAAGCGAGCCAGGTTGCCGCACTTGGTGGCGTCGATGATGTTGTCCCTGTCGATCCTGAACAGGTAGGAGCTGCCGATGCCTTGCCGTTCGTACACCATCTCCCTCTGATCGGCCACGGACTGACGCACGTGCTGGCCAACGTACTCAATCACCATCTCATCTGCGGCGATCGGCTCCAGCGCAAACAGGCCCCAGTCGTGGATGGCCGACTTGCCAAACTTGAGCTGCTTCTTCCGGAACTGCCAGAGGTAAACATATAACATCAGCTCACAGCTGACACTCTACACCGGGAATGGGCATACATACAATACACTGGCACAGGGTGCAGAGTTTCCTGTTAGTGGTCCATTGTTTGAAATGGTCTCACACATGGGCGGAAAAGATGAGCCCGGGAAAGTACGGGAGACCGGTGTCACTTGGCCGTTTTTTGTTACAATATATTTTAAAATAATGGTCACATTTTATCACTTAGACAATGCTAATAGGTGTCAAAATGTATTGGGTGTTCCGCTATATTAACCCGCGCACTGCTTTGCGCCGAACACGAACTGCAGGGGGGGGGGGGGGCTGACCGGTCCCCTGTTAACCCGCGCACTGCAGGCTTTGCGCCGACCACGAACTGCAGGGGGGGGGGGGGGGGGGGGGGTTGATTTCCGCCCCCCCTGAGATCTCGAAAACTACGCAACGTAGCGAGAAGCGGAAAAAGGCATTTGATAGCTTCATACATGTTCTATCGAAAGTATTTCAGTGTTTTTTTAAGTCAGGTCAAAATTGAGGTCACCGGAGGTCATCAAAGGTCAAATTTTCCAGTTTTGTCCTGTTTTAGGACATCGCTCCAGACATTCTCATATATCTCAGAAACGATGATAGTTAGAAACGAACGGAAAAAAGGAAACGACAGCCAGTGAAATTTGTAATCGCTAAGGTGTCCTCAGATTTGTAGTCAGGTCAATATTTGAGGCTCCAGAGGTCAAAACGGAAAAATGCCGTTTTTGTGCTAAATCGTGTTTTGCTATTAACTTTTTACTTAATAAAGATAACGGAAAACTGTTCACGCCATTGTGTTTATCTTGTCAAGGCGTTTTTAATTATATATATGGCGACCTTGTTAAGTCAACTTAACAATTTGACCTAAGGTCAAGGTCAAGTGGTGACCCAAGTAGGGCATGTTGCATATGGGAAGACGTGTCTCGACGAGACACATTACACATTGCTGTCTGTTTTACTTCTCTATATTCATTATGTCGAGAGTTATTGAAGAAGAAAAAAGTGGTGGTGACCTCGCATGACCTCAAATGACCCAATAGGGGTCACTGAACAAAACTTACATCTGGATCATCAAGAATATCCTATAATAACATGATCCAGAAGTAATTGGACTAGTACCATGCATATCCTTGAAATAGGAAGCATTTGTATATTTCTCCATTGACTTATTATGGGGAGGTTACGAAATTGACCTGACCTTAGGTCACCGATATCAAAATTACCAGTTATACGAATTGTAAGTACTGATGCCCTCATGACATCCTGTAAGTTTCAACCTGATCGGTGAAAAACTCTGGCTTTGGCACAACTGCAAACATTTTTGGTGGTGGGGTCACTTGACCTGGTCTGGTGACCTGACCTGAGATGACCCGAGCATATTTTGTTTCCTCAAGGTATGCGCAATTGATGTCCTAAAAGGTGTATCAAAACCCGGCGGCGCTGCGCGCCGCCGTTTTTTCGCTATCTTTGAAAAACCTGAGGGGGGGGGGGGGGGGGGGAATCAACCCCCTGCAGTGCGCGGGTTAAGCATACAACGATAGTACAGTTCGTTTTAGTAGCATTTCCAAATGTTTACAGGTTTCTCCACCTGGCCAAGTCACTCCGGGGCCGAAGGGGGGGGGGGGGGTAGAGTAGGTAATCCCCACTGCGGGCGAGTCAGCTTCAACGACGAAGGACGTGAGCAGTATGCGCTACATACACAGACCAGTGTATGGTCGCCCCCGCAGGAGTCCATTTTGTACCCTCGAGCGCCCTGCGAAAAAGTTTGATTTGGATTACCTCGCAAATTGTTTTACTACTTAAAAATGTGCCAGCAAAAAAAAACTTGGACCAACTCATACAGCAAAAACGTTCCAGCAAAAACACTTTGAACCATCTCTGCAACGAACAGTCAAGGCTTATCCGAGTGCTTGATTTGCAGAAAACATGTCAACCCATTCATTCACGAACAAAAATACTGCTCCGATCAACTGCAACACATTGATTGCGGCCAGAACCCGAGTTCGACCCATTACTGCAGGTTCAGATGGCCGAGCGCGACGTTGAAACACATAACGCCCTTGGTCCGCTTTGTCGTCCCACGCGCCGACGGTGCCGGAAGATGGCGGATCACGTCGGAGGCCTGCACCACTGTCGGTTCCTCGTCCGTGAAGAAGAAGAAGTGGTTAGTTGCAGCGCTTGCGACTGGCCGCCAAGAACTTCACCAGGAACTCGGCCGTCCCATTCTCCCCAACACCGACGATTAGTATAATCATTTTTACAAAACCTATGGCCGCTATGGCCGCTTTGCCCCCCCCCCCCCCCCTGGCCGCCCCGGCGAATTCACCCCGAGCGCACCGGCCAAGTCGCCTCGGAACGGTTTTTGAATAAAAGCAGTCTACACACTCTCCAAAGTTATCGCTAAAACTAGCAAATAGGTCACACAGTTGCTTGAATTAACTGGCAGATCCAGGGGCGGGGGGGGGGGGGGGGGGGGCAAAGCGGCCATAGCGGGCCCCCAAAAACCCCTGAAATCGGCGCAAAATTGACACGTTCCCTGATATAGAAGACAATCTAAGCAACTTTTACTAAGGAAAGTTTAAACAGGTCAACTCCTCATATCAATTTATTGATGACCAAGACCAAGCTTTGATACTTCTCCAGTTGGTCATTCAAGACGCGTTTTGGTCATTCACATTTTGAATGACCAACTGAAGAAGTATCGAAACGCGTCTTAGTCATCAATAAATACATATGAGGAGCTAACTATTTAAATATATATATATATATATATATATATATATATATATATATATATATATATATATATATATATATATATAATATATGTATACATGTATATATGTATACATGTATATATATATATATATATATATATATATATATATATATATATATATATATATATATATATATATATATATATATATATACATATATATATATATAATATATATATATATATATATATATATATATATATATATATATATATATATATATATATATATATATATATATATATATATATATATATATATATATATATATATATATATATATATATATTATATCTATATATATATATATATATATATATATATATATATATATATATATATATATATATATATATATATATATATATATATATATATATTATATATATATATATATATATATATACTATATATATATATATATATATATATATATTATATATATATATATATATATATATATTATATATATATATATATATATTATGTCAATATGAACGTTAACAATAAGGAAAGTTTTTTAATCAGCTATCAATGCATAAGCATGCGAAATCCGATGAGTTTTCAGAATTGTGTGAGACTTTTTGGGATTTGCCCCCCCCCCCCCCAACCACCGTTCTGGATCCGCCATTGCTTGAATTACTAAGACATCGCACCATATTGTCGGAATTTTGATGCGACCCAAATACCATACATAGTTTCGTACGGGAGCAAAAGTTACGTTTTGGGATGAAAATTCCCATTCCATCAGTTTTGAAGAAAACTATAGGAGCAGGCAGGCATGTTTTTTTCTTCTTCCGGTTACTCCCAACGCCGAGAGATGGCGACAGGTTCAAATGCATTCCTTCAGGGTTGCCAGAAAGCGTATAACATGCCGGCGTCCAAGTGACCCGGTCTCCCCCACACCGGCAGGGTGACGATGTCACAACGAGTTGGCACTGGGTGCTGGTCGCACTCTTATATAAAGCACAAGAGGCGTGACATGTTCCTAGCGGAAAATAATCACGTGGAACGTGAAAACGCCGTTAGCAGCCTAAGCGCTTTGGAACGATTGTTGCTAATTTTGTCAAGTTGCGGGGTTCCTTTCTCAGAGCTGACTTAGGAACTTCCTTATTAAGTGTAATTTCCCAGCTAAAGGGGCGATACCAAGATTGGCTTGGCACGAAATAATGCGGTTTGGTGATTGGCGTTAAAGTGATTATACGGGTTTCCGTCCTGAAGGAAATGCACTCTTTTGCAGTTGTATGAGCTTTAACCCTCGCCCTACGGGCGGGGGGGGGGGGGGGGGCTGACAGGCCCCCCCCAACAAAATTATTTTCTAGCTGATAAACTTTCGGTAGCTGAGTTTACAACAATTATACGCAGGCTGTAAACATTTAATTGAAATTGGTTAAGTAGTTTGGGAGATAATCATGTTTTGATGACGTCATGTTGGTGGAAAAACGCTAAATATTTGACAAATGGTAGAAAACAGAGTTTTAAAGAAATTGCAAACGCAATTCACCAAAGATACAAAATGGTAAAAAAAAAAATACTCTTTAAAATGTCAATCTCTGATTTGCAAATTTTGGGTTTTTGACCCCTAAAATAAAAAATAAAATTGGGGGGAGAATACTTTTTTGGGGAAAAATCACAAAATCAAAATTTTCGAAGATGTTAGAAAAACCGGAATATATGTGAGAGAACTGAGTATGGAAAATGCCCATACCAAATTTCAAATCAATATCTTCATTTTTGACTGAGTGATGGGGCTCCGCTCCCTAAGTGTAAGAAAATCATGACATTTTTTTTGACTTTTTTACAACATACGAACAAATAATTACCTTTTCTGCATTTCTGAGCCAAAACTGGTCTAGGAACATGCCTTTTTATTTACATTTATCAATTTCTAATTTTGAGGTTTTCTGAAGAGCAAAATCGCTGTTCTGGACGTGGTAAATCCGAGGTCATTCACTTGACCTGGAAGGTCACCCGTTGACCTGAAATCGCATATTCTTAGATTCCTCTCATGACAGGCAACATGCTGGTTCTTACCGCATTGCTCTAAGTTGCTTGGTTTGGAAGTTAACAGGGGTCTGTCAGGCAGGTAGGGCGAAGGTGAAAAAAGCTCCCGTAGGGCGAGGATTAAACACGTTTAACCCTCGCCCGTGCAGCGTCCGATCAGTGCGTCACCGTGCGGGGGGGGTACAACCCCCTAGCGTTTCGCCCCAATTGGGCTAGAGCTTCGATTAAAAACGAGCGTGTTGCTTGTCACGAGAGGAAGCCATTGATACCCGATTTTAAGGTCCCAGGTCATTAGGTGACCTCTGAGGTCATGTCAATGACCCAAAATTAAACCAAATTGTAAATGCGTATAAATTGAATTTAATCGAGCTAGAATCGCGAATGAGCATATAATTATGTTAAATGGGTGCCAAATTTGAAATCAGCGTCACAAAATGTCCTAAAACTGCCAAATTCCAAAAAGGGCATGTCAGGTCATGTCAGGTCATTTGAGGTCAGTGACCTCGGTTGACCTGTTGGGGCGCATGATCCCAGTGGAACATACAATTATGTAAAATGGATCCTATATTTGAAATCAGCGTCACAAAATGTCCTAGAAACTGCCAGAAGCCAAACAATTAATATGAGGTCATCGGAGGTCAGGTCAGTGAACTCGGTTGACCTCTGAAAAGGTCAATCGAGGTCACAATCTCAATGGAAACCACAACTGTCATCTAGAAACACCTGTGCATATGCTCCTGAACAACACACACTATGCAACTACACAAGTTACAAGGATCAATACTACGGGACGCCAGTTGCGCCTGACATGACCTTGAAAAACAGGTCAAAGGTCACGGGTCATGTGACCTACAACTTACAAATTTCAGAATATGTGTCAAATTGTTCACAAGTAAGGTACTGAAGTTTAATCATCGCAATCGCAATCGGTTGATATTTACGCGAGTTATTCCCGAAAAACCGAGGGGGTGGCATCAACCCCCTGCACTGGCGAGGGTTAACCCTCGCCCTACGGGGGGGGGGGGGGGGGGAGCTGACAGGCCCCCCGGAGGTTTTTCTTGAATAACTTTTTACACATGCGGTGCCTCTTGCTGAAATTGTTGGTAGCTGAGTTTACAACAATTATACGTAGGCTGTACAAATTATATTGAAATTGGTCGAGTAGTTTTGGAGATAATCATGTTTTGATGACGTCATGTTGGTAAAAAATGAGAAATATTTGAAAAATCTTAGCGAACAGTTTTAAAGCAAATTAAAAAAACGCAATTCACCAAAGATACACAATGTTATTCTCTTTAAAATGGCAATCTCGGATTTTCACAATTTTTGGTTTTTGACCCCTAAAATTAAAAATAAACTTTTTTTTTGTGAAAAATCCCCACAAAATCATTTTTAAAAAAAAGATATTAGAAAAAACGGAATATATGTGAGAGAACTGAGTATGGACAATACCCATACCAAATTTCAAAGCAATATGTTCATTTTTGACTGAGTGATGGCTCTCTAAGTGTAAGAAACTGATGACTTCATTTTTTTTTCATTTCATTTTTTAAATAACTTTTTTCAACTTTTTTCGCCAAGATACGAACAAATAAATACTTTTTTTTTTGTATTTCTGAGTCAAAACTGGTCTAGGAACATGCCTTTTTATTTACATTTATCAATTTCTAATTTTGAGGTTTTCTGAAGAGCAAAATCGCTGTTCTGGACGTGGTAAATCCGAGGTCATTCACTTGACCTGGAAGGTCACCCGTTGACCTGAATCAAAAGTTATGGGTGTTTGAGAAAATGTTTATGCTCATAATAAATGAACACAATTTCCTGAAACTCGGTGAGACACGCCAAAACATAAAGCAAAACACGAGTAGCTCATTGTGCACGAAAACAGTTTACTTTTGTCCCTCTTTTAAGAAGTGATTGCACACCAGGTTCCTGCAGCATGGCAAAACCACCAACGAGGTAATACCGACCACAATAACAAGGGTTTAGTTAGCCAAATCGATGTCATTTCAATCATCGTACCAATGTTTCACCCGTAACAATAAGCGACAATCATAGACACGACGCTAATGCCTCGCGATAATTGCCGAGGGTGCTCACCTTTCTCTGTTAAAGGCCAATTTTCACAAACCTTAAATCGTCTTTTTTCTCAACATTACCAGCCCCATTATAATATGTTTGTTCGATGTTAGATGTTTTGTTTCCTCATATACGGTTTAGTTTACATAGTATTTCTGATATGATAAACAAATTTCAAGAGGCTCTAACTTGAAATATTATATTTCCATCGAAAATGTTCGCTGTAGGGTATGCCCAACTAGCTGGCCGGTATTATCCGATTTCCAAATTTGGGTATCATGGTCTTCAGCTCACCATCCTGAACATTTTTTATCGTCGATCCACATATCCTGAATACTGCTTTTCACAAACGGGACATTGATGATGTCATTCTATGGGTGGAACAATCAGCTAGGTCAATGGAATGGAATGGAGGGCGCAAATTGACCATGCAGTCGTCGCGCCCTTAAGCCCCAACAAACAAACAACAAGGAATGGAATGGAATGCATGGAAAAGTTAGTTATTGAATGAAATTAATATAATTAATTATTAATTATTATTAATTAGTAAATGTATTATTTATATTTCATGTATTCTGTACGTTTCAGCACAGAGAGCTGAGGCAGTAATTTTTGCCATACTGTCTCAGCCCTCCGTGTTATATAATTAATTCTAACTAAACCGTCGTTGGGTGCATGAGTTAACTGCTAATTTGGATACCATTTTATTAAAGTGTGTTAATTGTGAAGGATATATATATATATATATATATATATATATATATATATATATATATATATATATATATATATATATATATACATATATATAGGAATAATAATAATAGACAGAGTGCAGGAAGTATTTTATAAACCATTTTGTCAAAAAGCAATACTAGATTTAGGTGGGAACCGAAATTCGTTACCAAGTACTTGAGAATACCGGTCGTTAAAAGTGTGGAACGCTTCTCAACTTTAACATGAAATATCTGTCGGTATGAATTTGTATATAATGCAATATGTGACCGATTTACAAAATATTTTGGTCTCGTCTGTCATTTCAAGTAATAACTCCATTGTTGTGAGAAAATGTAAATATTTATCTCTAAGCTTTCTAGATACCTCATAATCTTCCTACTCTCCCTCTCCCTCTGTCCCTCTGTCCCTCTGTCGCGGTCACGCTCTCTTTCTCTCTCTCTCTCTCTCTCTCTCTCTCTCTCTCTCTCTCTCTCTCTCTCTCTCTCTCTCTCTCTCTCTCTCTCTCTCTCTCTCTCTCTCTCTCTCTCTCTCTCTCTCTCTCTCTCTCTCTCTCTCTCTCTCTCTCTCTTTCTCTCTTTCTCTCTTTCTCTCTTTCTCTCTTTCTCTCGTTCTCTCGTTCTCTCGTTCTCTCGTTCTCTCGTTCTCTCGTTCTTTCGTTCTTTCGTTCTTTCGTTCTTTCGTTCTTTCGTTCTTTCGTTCTTTCGTTCTTTCGTTCTTTCGTTCTTTCGTTCTTTCGTTCTTTCGTTCTTTCGTTCTTTCGTTCTCTCGTGTTCTCGTGTTCTCGTGTTCTCGTGTTCTCGTGTTCTCGTTCTCTCGTTCTCTCTTTCGCTCCCCCTGTCTGTCTCCTTCAATTATTTGTATAAACAAATGCGTACTGCTTGAAAAACACAAATCTTCGTTTGTTTTATAATAACGTTACATCACTCTACGTGTGACATATTCAGAACTTTGCACCTCTATCCACAATTTGCACCTCCATCATCACTCAAGCCCCATAAATCCAGTCAAACCGTTTCTCCCCCCCCCCCCGAGCCAGCGCTCTGCGTATCGGTGACCTCTGACCCTTACGCTGCCGGTTTGTAAGGCGGAGAACTATTGACTGACGCGGAGTCTGCGGCTACTACGTCCTTACTACAATGAATAGCCTCTACTCGAGGACCCGTTGAATGCGAGCTACTACACCCGATGCTGGGCCGGCGTGGTCTTATAACTCTCCAATCAGAGGCGGTCTCAGGGTCGAGATACCTCAGTGCACTCAAGTGGGGAGAGAATCAGGTTTTTCGAATATTATGAATCTATTTGAAGGCATAGAATAGTGCAAAGTGATGGAGAGCTGCCTATGTGTAGGACGGAGATGTACCACTTATTTTTGCAGGGATATCTATTGCTGTGGTTCTCACCGGAGGGGAGTGGTTCTCCTCCCCACCCGCGGCGGCATATAGCTATAGGCTGGAATCCGTATTCCAGCCTATAGCTATATGGTGGGCGAGAACGTACGCACGCACGCACGCACGGACATGTTATAATTAATAAGATGGATATGCCATAAGTGAGGTGTTTTTTATTAGCATAACAGAGATGACTGGCTCTGCCTCCGCCGGTCCTGCAGAAAATACGCGGTGGCATCACCGCGCAGTTTGAAATGCCCTTACGTGCAAAAGAGGTCACTTCCAGGAAAAATGTGGCTACCGTGGGACTTCTACCACCTTTATAAGTACGTTTTACTATGTAACTCAATTATTCTGGGGAAAAAAACCGTATACTCCCTTCAACACGCGCCCTGGAGGGCCTCTGATAATTACACGCCCTGGAGGGGAGGGGAGTTCGCCCCCCCCCTATGATCTCGAAAACCACGCAACGTAGCGACAAGCGGAAAACGGCGTTAGATAGCTCCTTCTATCTAAGGAGAATCTAACGCCGAGACAAGCTATATCGAAAGTATATCGATATTTTTTTTTAGGTCAGGTCAATATTGAGGTCACCAGAGGTCATCAAAGGTAAGATTTTCCAGTTTTAGGACTTCGCTCCAGACATCCCCAGATATCACATGAACTATGATAGCTAGGAGCAAACGGAAACAAACAATGGAAAGCTCTTGAAACATCCAATCGCCGAGGTGTCCTCAGATTTGAGCTCAGGTCAATAGTTTATGCTCCAGAGGTCATCAAATGTCAAAAAAAGGTTATTTTTGGGCGAAACTGTTTTTTTTCTCGCAAATAACTTCTTACCTAATACAGATAAAGCATTACGTTTAACTCCATCGTGTTTGTCTCGTCAAGGCGCTTCAAATCATATTGATGTTGACTAGGTTAGGTCAACTGATAAATTTGACCTCAGGTCAAGGTCAAGTGGTGACCCAATTAGGTCATGCTGCTTATTGGGAGACGTGTCTCGGCGAGACAAACACATTGGTATCGTTTCACTTCTCTATCTTCATTATGCCGATAGTTATTGACAAAACAGTGTTGGCGGTCACGAAATTGACCCGACCTTAGGTCACCGATAAACAAATTCCGAGATATGCAAATTGTAGGTATCTATGGTAATTCACCTTATCAAATCCTGCAAGATGCCAAATCCACCGATCGGCCTAAAACTGTGGCTGCGGTACTACCGCAAACGTTTTGGAGGTGGGGTCATCACGTAACCTGATCTGGTGATCTGGTGACAAATCGCCGACACTAAATAGGTCGCCGTCGTCGTGCATCGATGAGCTTCCAATTGAATTGCCAGTTTTTGTATTGTTTGTTAATTGTAAAAGATGGGTGGGCATATAATCACAACAAGCAGAACGCAAAATATATTTTCCACACCATTGCGTAAAAAAGCAATACGGGAAAAGTCCGGAGTTTGATGGAAACCAAAAAGTAACTTGCAAAGACCGGCCGTTAAAAGTGTGGAACGCTCATCAAGTTTAATTTTAAATATCTCCCGGAAGGAATTTTGATATGCAAAATGCGATGAATTTACATCATATTTTGGCCTCGTCTGTCGATTTCAAGTGCTAACTCCATTTTTGTGGGAAAATGTCATTATTTCCCTTTAAATGATTTTTCACAACTTAAAAGTGACGATAATCAAAGAAAAACCGCGCTTACGCCTACAGTTTAAATTATACTTAGTTGCTTAAACAGGGATCATAGTTGAGCTGCAATATTGTCTCAACAATCGTGTCTCGCAAACGTCTGAAAATATATGTAATGTCTACTCCTATATTTGGTTGATTACTTGTGTAGGGGTACCGGCTGCTAAATTCATTTGGTAGTGGTACCCACTTACGATCTGTTGCAAGCTGGCATAGTGATGAACGTTAACTACGAACATCGAGTTGCTTCGGCAATAAGACAATAGGGGACATGTCTGATCATAATTTGCATGACTTTTGTAATGACAAGTCACGAAGTGGTTTATTTCCTCACAAGCAATTAGTGTTATGTATTATTGCGGCCGTAAAAAGTTCCTACAAAAATTGGTAAACATGTATACCATCAACATTTCATCAACAAGTAGCATTTATAAGTGAACTATCAAAAATGTGATATATTACTATGATGATCAGATGATTGGGGTTTTTGGGCGCACCGACTACTTATGGTCACTTGGCGCCCATAACGAAGTTCATCTTGTCACTATGGTGTATATATTATAGGTATTCCGGTGGCTGAGATGAAGGCAAACAATCGATCTGTCTGAATAGCTGCTGAATCGTCCCCTAAAAGCTGACACAAAGTTGGTGGAGAAGTCTGGACGAAGAAGCGCGATCGTTCAGCAGCGAGGAGCGGACATACAACCAGCATATGTTTTACGGAGAGTATCGACCCACAGCGAGGACATATTGGCCTGCTGTCATTACACACTAGATAGCCGTGAGTTGCATAGGTGTGGCCGATGCGTAGCCTTCAAAGAATAACTTCCTCCCTCCTAACTTTGCGGGAACTGGAGTGCCAGACGCCCAGCCTGGGCTTTATTTCTGCCTGCTCCATCCCACACTTGTTGCCATTTGTCTTGTAGAGATGCAGTGATGGCCGGAAAGAAATATCTCGCTGGAAGGGGCAGACGTCGCGCACACCGCACCTGAACACCACGTTTTGCAGCAGCCTCCGCCAGCTCATTCCCATGTATTCCCACGTGACTGGGGATCCAACAAAGAGTGACCCGTTTACCTGCCTGATGTAATTCGGTGATACGCCTGAAAATATCCTGTAAAATGTTCTGAGTGGGATAAAAGGTTCTGAGTGCGAAAAGGCTGCTCAGAGAGTCCGTTAAAATAAGGAGTAAAGAGCCATTACCTACTTCAATAAAACAGAGCGCTTTCACCAGGCCTATAAGCTCGGATGTAAACACGGACGCTTGTTTTGGCAAAGTGAAAGACCTTGTATTGTCACCACTCACAAAAGCACAGCCTACTCCTTGGTCTGTCTTAGAACCGACTATATAGCAACAGTGTGATTGTGAGACTGTACCTTGCAGATCAATGCAAACATTTTTTGTTGTTGTTGATTTGGATTGCGATCAGCGCGATCACAATGAAAACCAGAGGCCCACAGAGACTAGAAACATCCATTGGAAGCGCTCTTGACTAACAACTCAGCTGACATTTCCAACGACGTTATAATCATCGATTCAGATAGCAACGGGCTGTTCAAGCATCTTAGCACATAGGCCACAATGCACGGTTAACCCTATTCCCTGCGGGCGGGCAAAATTACGTTAACCTGCGGGGGGGGGGGGGGGCAGATTCTGCCCCCCCCCCCCCCCAGAGATCTCGAGAACCGCTCGGTCGATTTCGATGGGGAAAACGTCATTCGATTTGACATGACAAGATCTCTCTTTTTGGACCCCGAAATTTTTGTTTAGTTCAAAAATGGGGGCCAGGGGGCAAAAAATACGAATACTTTGGGTGTTTTTTTTAAGGTCATTGCAGCCATGTGACTCGAACGATGTTCATGCCCCAAACGTTTTTAAGCTTCAAATGCACTGGTCTTTAGTATATCAAGACAAAAAACAAAATAAAAAATCATAGGCGTATTCAGGGAATGTAAAATGTGGGGATTTTCTGATAAAAATATGTGCTGTTCGTGATTGTTTGGGACGACATGAACGTCACATGTGGGATTATATGCTGTATTTGTTAAATTTAATATATTGCGCATAGGCGGATCCAGGAAAAAAACATGGGGGCACCATGCGCGTAACGCTTTTATCTTACTAATTTGAAGTTGGACCTAATTTGAGGGTGGGTATCGCCTCCCATTTTTTTTATCGTGAGTGCACCTCTGCCCTAAAACTATGTACAATCCCAGTATCTATGACGCATATTGCATTTAAAGGGAAAAGTTCACCTTTAACATGGAGTTTTAGACTGAGATAGCAGATTTGTAGAGCAGATCTAAAAATGGGTTGTGGTGAAAGAATTACCTCCCTACGTTAAGTAATTTCGACACAGGACTAGTGGGCCCGGTTTCAATTCCGCTGTTCCGGGCCACGATCAGTTCCTTTCGCTCGCCGCTCGCCGCCGCCGGCTCGCCGCCGGAGGCAGGTACACTCTCTGGCACGTAGTCTCTGGTCACGACGCCTCGTTAATATCCGCTCAACCGCCCGGGCGGCGCGGCGGCCTCTTGTCAGAGACTGTACTTGGCGTCAGGCGGAGCAGGGGAGCCGTAACGCCTGCTGCTATCGTACGATTTCTCGTGAAATAGAAAGAGAAACTTACTTCTTTCTCCACATATATCCATCAGTTGTCCAAACCAAAGTCATATTCGTAGTTTTGATCTCAATATGCACCGTATGGTTGAACTTCGAGACAACTTTCAAGGTGACCTATTCCCTTTAAATTGTTTCTGACGCATTTATTGCACTGCAAACCACGAAGGAAATATGCGCCGCAAAACCGCACTCGTAACACCCATCCCAAAAACAGGAGCCTGGAACCGCCTCTGCTGGACCGATTTTTTATTTCAAAATGTTGACAACAATTCAATTTTGGGAAAAGTCACAAAGTTTCAGGACGCTAGGCCTAACGGTTTAGAAGCGGCAAGTGAAAAACCACGGGGGGGGGGGGCAGAATCTGCCCCCGCAGGGAATAGGGTTAACCCATTTGTGACCGAGCATATGAGGAGATATAAGTTTTTGGTAAGGATTGTAACGATTGTAACGATTGTAATTTCAAAGTAGCTGTAAAATAATGATTGCTAGATTTGAGTTTAGGATGTGTTTTACCAGCTCCCAGAAGCACAATGCTGCCGGATCAATAGTTTCCGAGCAAGAGTGCAAGAGAGCAAAGGTTCCAACCAAGAAGTTATGTTCCCAAATGGGAACATATCTGGTCACAAATGGGTTAAGTACCGCAACTAGGGTTTCGAAGAATAGACAAAATCGCATGCACGCACCGATCATAAGCGATCATACCGATCCGATCATATCATAAGTTCACCGATCATAAGTTCCCAAGAACATGTCAAACGACTTCAGATAAACAACGAAGTTCCTTAGAACATGTCCAACGACTTCAGATAAACAACGAAGTTCCTTAGAACATGTCCAACGACTTCAGATAAACAACGAAGTTCCCTAGAATATGTCAAACGACTTCAGATAAACAGCGAAGTTCCCAAGAACATGTCCAACGACTTCGGATAAACAACGAAGTTCCCAAGAACATGTCCAACGACTTCAGATAAACAACGAAGTTCCCAAGAACATGTCCAACGACTTCAGATAAACAACGAAGTTCCCAAGAACATGTCCAACGACTTCAGATAAACAACGAAGTTCCCAAGAACATGTCCAACGACTTCAGATAAACAACGAAGTTCCCAAGAACATGTCCAACGACTTCAGATAAACAACGAAGTTCCCAAGAACATGTCCAACGCCTTCAGATACACATCCATCAGAGAGATATGGCCAGTTGTGGTATGTAATGTGCTTCAACTAGACATCAGTGATTCAGACAGTGAGGTCTTTTTACAGGATAGACGCAAGACGGGAACATTTTGGTATAACCTCTAAGACGATTTAGCGAACGGCATGCCCAGTGCCCACCCATTCAGTAAAATATACACAGGAGCTCAAACCACCTACATTCGATAGCCAACGCATCACCACAGTTTTCCAAACAGGACTTCTATCTACCTCTTCATGTTGCGTGGCTGCTCTCCGGATTTTCTGCTGCTGTTGGTCTTTGCACTACGCCGCCGGCTATGACTGGCGAGTGTGATCTACGGTTTGAAAACTACACGATACTCTGTTATTTGACGTTTTAGTCGGGTTAGGACCCGAGTCCTGGGTTGGCAGTGTGCAGGAAGACAGCTTCATCAGCCGTCCCTCACACGTATATACATCGGACAACCGATTTACGCCACGTCCCTCACACATCACGGGAGGGGGAATAGCCCCCCCCCCCTCCCAGTAACTAGCGGATTAATTACGAGCGAGCGCGAAGCGCTCGCTCGACCTTCCGTGGTGTATGGGACAAAAATATGATTATGAGCGGCCGACCCGGCCCGTGGCGACGCTTTTGAGAAGCTCATATCTCTGCAACCACACGTCCGATTGACAAGCTGACTTATTTGCTGAGCAGCCCCATCCAACCTACCCTGTTTGAGACCAGTGCCGACTCATGTGGGTGCCTACCACTGCGCGTGGCGCGTGCCGCGTGAGGGGTGTTGAAAGGTATTTTCTCGGCAAAACTCTGCAACGGCTGAGCCGATTGTGTGCAAATTTGGTGTGTGGTTAGGGACCCCTCAGCCGCCAATTTTCCACAAGTCAGGGGTGGGGTTCCTCTGCACGTGCGCACCCCTATTATATATCTCAGGAACGGTTGAGTCGATTGTTTTCAAATTTGGTGTGTGGTTAGTGACTTCTCATCCGCCAGTTTCCCAGAAGTCAGGGGTGGGGTGCCTCTGCACGTGCGAACGTGCATACCCCTATTATATATCTCAGGAACGGCTGAGCCGATTGTGTTTGAATTTGGTGCATGGTTAGGGACCTCTCAGCCGCCGCCTTTCCACAAGTCAAAGGTGGGATGGCTTTACACGTGCGCACGTGCACACCCATATTCTACATCTCTGGAACGGCTGAGCCGATTGTGTTCAAATTTGGTGTGTGGTTAGGGACCTCTCAGCCCCCACTTTCCCACGAGTCAAAGGTGGGTGCCTCTGCACGTGCGCACCTTTTTTTGTATCTCAGAAACTACTTGCCCGATCAAGTTGAAATTCCCCATACATTTCCTTCGCGCTAGCTAGTTCATCGCCAACTACGGCGCCTTACTGGTATATATGACTACAAAGAATGACAGCAATAACAATTTATTTAAAAGGAATTGAGATTCCATTGCATTTTGTAAACTTAATTTGTTCTAAACGTAATTCATTAAAAACTATGCTTAATTTTTTTTATCATTAACTATGATAAAAATCATTAACTATGCAACTACACAGTAAACATGCTGCCTTGGTTGTGTAGATAAGAAGTGATCCTATCGAAACCACTGACGTTGATGACTAGGAACTAAACGTATGAACTTACACATTTGCCGGTAATATATCTAATGTACCTACTAGAAACCCAGCTGGATGGAGTCTTGACCATACTTCCTGGATCAAAGTTTCGTGAAGCAACAGGATATGGCGGCGGTTGTTATGACTTGTAGCCTGTATTGCAAGCGCTGCATCATCGTGAAGCAACAGGATATGGCGGCGGTTGTTATGACTTGTAGCCTGTATTGCAAGCGATGCATCATGCAACACATGCAGCGCATTGTTTTAAGTCGATCTTTTACTTTCGGATATTGTTTTCCTTCTGGTAGGTACCGCTTGAACGAAGTTTTGCCCATTTTGGAGAAAAGACAAGGAAAGTATTTTGTACTGTCACATATGTAGAAAAGATCTAGGTTCAACATATCCAATTACTTTGAGTGAGGACAATATTGTGTACATTCATGCACACAAAACAAGCATTTCGTGACATGTTATCGAAACAATATTAATGAAACCTTGTTTGAAACCTTGTTACAAACCTTATTACAATATCTCACCGATAAGGATAACACGAGCTCATTATACCTTGTTCCACTTCAAGTTTGCTGCCGAAGCGCTTTAACCCGCGCACTGCAGGGGGGGGGGGGGGGGGTGATTTCCGCCCCTCATGTTTTTCAAAGATAGCGAAAAAACGGCGGCGCGCAGCGCCGCCGGGTTTTGGTACACCTGTTAGAACATCAATTGCGCACACTTTGAAGGAAAAAAATATCCTCGGGTCATCTCAGGTCAGGTCACCAGACCAGATCAAGTGACCCCACCTCCAAAAATGTTTCCAGTTGTGCCAAAGCCAGAGTTTTTCACCGATCAGTTTGAAACTTACAGGATGTCATGAAGGCATCAGTACTTACAATTCGTATATCTCGGAATTTTGATATCGGTGACTTAAGGTCAGGTCAATTTCGTAACCTCCCCATAATAAGTCGATGGGGAAATATACAAATGCTTCCTATTTCAAGGATATGCATGATATTAGTCCAATTACTTCTGGATGATGTTATTATAGGATATTCTTGACACGTCTTCCTATATGCAACATGCCCTACTTGGGTCACCACTTGACCTTGACCTGAGGTCAAATTGTTAGGTTGACTTAACAAGGTCACCATATATATGATTCAAAGCGCCTTGGCAAGATAAACACAATGGCGTAAACAGTTTTCCGTTATCTTTATTAAGCAAAAAGTTCATAGCAAAAACGATTTAGCAAAACAACTTTTTTTCCTTTTTTTTACCTCTGGAGCCTCAAATATTGACCCGAGATAAAATCTGAGGACGCGCTAGCGATTGCAAATTTCACTGGCTGACGTTTGCTTTTTCCGTTTGTTTCTAACTAGCATCGTTTCTGAGATATATGGGAATTTCTGGAGCGACGTCCTAAAACAGGACAAAACTGGAAATTTGACCTTTGATGACCTCTGGTGACCTCAATTTTGACCTGACCTAATCTATCGAAAGAATATTCTATCGAAAGAACACCGAAGTACTTTCTTTGATTTTCTTTGATTTGATAATTTTGACCTGACCTAATCTAAAGAAAGAATGTTCTATCGAAAGAACACCGAAGTACTTTCGATAGAACATGTATGAAGCTATCAAATGCCCTTCTCCGCTTCTCGCTACGTAGCGTAGTTTTCGAGATCTCAAGGGGGGGGGGGGGGCGGAAATCAACCCCCCTGCAGTTCGTGTTCGGCGCAAAGCAGCCTGCAGTGCGCGGGTTAATAATTACAGCGCGCGAAAAAAAAAATATCACGAGGAATTTTAGGTTCAATGGGGTGGGGGACAGACAGGTAGTGGGTTTTTACGCATAACAAATTCAGCATATTTTTCTCGATTTTTCGATATACTTCTCACACACATCTTAGACCGCCTTCTGTTCTAAAACTTCCTCTTAACTTCTCATATTAAAAACACAACTTTCTTGATTTTGTTTGTGACGTCACGACACTAGTGATTTGTGACGGCACTTTTGATTTTCACTATGGTCGTGACGTCACAACTACAAGGACATGAGCTTAATTGTTTTAGTCTTTTAATCATTTTTGAGTTCATTTCGCATTTTTGTATATATAAAAAAATACATTATGACAAATTATTATATAATATGACAAATTATAATATATTGTTTTTATGAACCCCAAAAATTGGTACCTTACAAAATTGTCCCCCACCCCATTGCAAAATGCAAATGCAATGCAAATTGCTGAAAGCGTTTCGGCCGCAAACTTGGAATGGAACGAGGTATAGCAAGAGACAACTTGTACAATGTGAAATTCGGACCGTTCGTGGTAGGATTCAAGTCGTCGACCTTATGCCGCCGCTCATGGGTTCAGTTTGAGCAACTAACTGTCACTCTGCGGACTGGCCTTGAGCTGATTATAATTAGTTTTATCATTTATGACCTCTTCCTCGAAATTAAAATATAATAGTACCAAAAAACGTTATATTAATATTTCGATCACAGATCTTCATCAGAAATTATACATTACCAAAACGACAATAATCAGAATACAAGTTTCGACTTGTGAAGGATTGTCACATATGTCGCTATATCTAGGTTCTGCGACATATGTGAAGGATTGTCACATATGTCGCAGAATACAAGTCGAAACTTGTATTCTGATTATTGTCGTTTTGGTAATGTATAATTTCTGATGAAGATCTGTGATCGAAATATTAATATAACGTTTTTTGGTACTATTATATTTTAATTTCGAGGAAGAGGTCATAAATGATAAAACTAATTATAATTTGGCTATACAATATGTTCCTCGCACAAGCACTAACCAATATAAAGAACATCGAATCAAGAATTGGCCTTGAGCTGGTTGAGTTTGAACTGCGGACTGACCTTGAGTTGGTTGAGTTTGAACTGTGGACTGACCTTGAGTTGGTTGAGTTTGAACTGTGGACTGACCTTGAGCTGGTTGAGTTTGAACTGTGGACTGACCTTGAGCTGGTTGAGTTTGAACTGTGGACTGACCTTGAGCTGGTTGAGTTTGAACTGTGGACTGACCTTGAGCTGGTTGAGTTTGAACTGTGGACTGACCTTGAGCTGGTTGAGTTTGAACTGTGCACTGGTCTCGAGCTGGTTGAGTTTGAACTGTGGACTGACCTTGAGCTGGTTGAGTTTAAACTGTAGACTGGTCTTGAGCTGAGTGACTTAACGGTAGACTGATGATTGAGTTTCAGCAATATACTGATTTTGAGCTGAGTGAGTATGGGCAGTGGACTGATGTTTGAGTTTGAGCAGTGGACTGATATTTGAGTTTCAGCAGTGGGCAGACCTTGACTTGAGTGAGCGGCGGACTGATGGTTGAGCTCGAGCAGCAGACTGATCTTGAAATGAATGAGATTGAACAGCAGACTGGTCTTACACTGATTGAGCGGCAAACCCACCTTGAGCTGGTTGAGTTTGAGCAGTGAACTGATCTTGACCTGATTAAGTTTCAGCAGCGGACTGACCTTGAGCTAAATGAGTTTTAGTACCGGACTAACCTTGAGCTGGTTAAGTTTCAGCAATGGACTGACCTTGAGCTGGTTGAGTTTGAACTGTGCACTGGTCTTGAGCTGAGTTACTTAACGGTGGACTGGTGATTGAGTTTCAGCAACGAACTAATTTTGAGCTGAGTGAGTTGAGCAGTGGACTGATGTTTGAGTTTCAGCTCAGTGGACTGACCTTGAGCTGGTTGAGTTTGAGCAGCTCGCTCTCTGTATCGCCCCCGAGCACGGTGAGGATGCGTCGCTGGTTGTTGCGCGCCTCTCGCGATATGGAGGCAGCTGTGACCGCCTTGGAGCGCTGGTCGGGCACCGTGGAGCCCTGGTCCACGCGGCCGTCCGACGCCAGCGCCAGCGCAGTCTCCAGCACCGTGCGGCCGAAGTGGTACTGTGAACAAGGCCGATAGATGGCGTTAGCGTGGCCACCAGTGAAGGCGACGGGGCCCGGGACGTGCGGACGAGTGAAGGCGACGCAGCCCGGGAGATGCAAACATGATTGGTGTGATGTTGGATCGAACGCTGTATGGTAACGGTGTATGGTAACGGTGTATGGTAACGGTGTATGGTAACGGTGTATGGTAACGGTGTATGGTAACGGTGTATGGTAACGGTGTATGGTAACGGTGTATGGTAACGGTGTATGGTAACGGTGTATGGTAACGGTGTATGGTAACGGTGTATGGTAACGGTGTATGGTAACGGTGTATGGTAACGGTGTATGGTAACGGTGTATGGTAACGGTGTATGGTAACGGTGTATGGTAACGGTGTATGGTAACGGTGTATGGTAACGGTGTATGGTAACGGTGTATGGTAACGGTGTATGGTAACGGTGTATGGTAACGCTGTATGGTAACGGTGTATGGTAACGGTGTATGGTAACGGTGTATGGTAACGGTGTATGGTAACGGTGTATGGTAACGGTGTATGGTAACGGTGTATGGTAACGGTGTATGGTAACGGTGTATGGTAACGGTGTATGGTAACGCTGTATGGTAACGCTGTAGTGTCTAGCAAGTTTGCAGGATTGCAGTCACAAGGCGGTGAGCTAACCTTGAGCTGGTCAGCTCATTTTCTTCATTGTTCGCCTTGTGACTAGTTAATAACAGACAATCATCTTGTGTATGAATTTGCAACAAGTGAATACATATTGCGTACCGTCATTCAGAGTAACTTTAGCATACTTTTAGGACATTTTGGTGTTCCCTGTTTGTGTTAAGGCCACACATAAAAATACGCAACTGTTCATACGTATGCATCGTTATCATTCTGTTCGTTGTCACGCGTCATTTTCTTCATTGTTCATCACTCGTCATTGTTATCACCCTTTGATCGTTTAAAACTACATTCGTTATGGTCGCTCTTGAATTATGTGTTTTTCTGAGTCTGAACATCCATCGAATCCCAGTTGGCTTTCACGACCCAGACCCAGACCCCTCAGGTAAAAATATGTCGGATGCAACATTGGTGGACAGACTGGCACTATTGCTTGGTATTTGCATTGTTGACTGTTGATATTTTGTTCATTTAAGGTTATTTTTACAAATTGCTGAGGTGGCCCGGAATCGGCTAACTTTAGCCACTCATCGTTACAGATTTTTGGCTATTTTCAGGCAATGATCAATTATATTTCTGTTCCCATCGACTTCCACTAGGGAAAACCTTCCAATAAATGCATGCATACACACAACATGAACATGTAGTGCATCAGTATGCTCTGATGACAAAATGTCAGAATTAGAGATACATTTTTTTTATAAAGAAATACTTGGTTTGGGTTTCGGTATCGGTATCGGCAAGTTCTCGTAGGTATCGGCATATTGATACGACTCAAATTAGTATCGGCAGCGTTATCGATAAGCGCATACGGCCGGCGATCCTGCCATTTTCCATTTGCTGAGTTTGTCGCTAAAGCTGTACATTTTAGCGGGGACGATACGACACATTAGGCAGTGGCAGATTTGAGCTATAAAGATACAACATAAAACAATAACAATTAGAAAACGTATTTCAGACCTAAGGGGCAGCATTTAAGACGTCGAGTCCCAAACCCGATACCCACAATCAACCGGTCGTCATAGCGACGCCCCGGGGGGGGGGGGGGGGGTCGCCACCGGGGGGCTTGTGGGGACGTCGACCCCTCCCCCCAGATTGCTAAGGCCAACTAGATAGGCAGGATTATGACATCAGCCATATGGGAGCGGGGGCCAATGTATATATATATAATGGTATGTATCATGTAAAACACTACTAGCACAAACACGACGTCTCAAATACAAATGTCTAAACAAATGACGTACACAATTTACCTTCCCTTCGATACGCTGTTTGCGTTTGCCGTACCTTGTGTTTGAGTTTATCCTTCTGCGACACCTTGTAGTATCCCTCCGTCCTGGCGGAGCCGGTGCGATGCGGCGGCGGCTCGGACACCTTGCGTCGCTTCTCTGGCCGGTCGGTGGCCGGGTGGTCCACCCAGTGTGTATCATTCAGCCAGTAGCTGTTCTGATCATCAGCCAGCAGGCCCTCGTAGCAGCGGTGCAGGTAGTCGATGTCCTCCGTGGAGAGGCCGCGCGTGAGGAACTCGTACAGCAGCGCCATCTCTGCCATGACCTCGCGTTTGGTGAAGCCTCGCGCGCCGCCACCGGCCGGCTCTGTGGACTCGCGCCGCCGCTTGCCGCCGCCGCGGCCGGGGGCGGGGGCGACGGCGGGCCGCGTGTAGCCGTGGTCCTGCAGCAGCGCGGCGCGGATGTTCTCTGGAGAGGGAGGGTCGGTGTCCGGCGCCGCGGGACGGCAGTAGGAGTGCTCCTCCTGAGAGAGCAGCGCGCGGCCGGCCGGCGAGCGGCCCGGCGTGGCCGGCAGCGGCGGAGACTCCAGTGACACCCTGCCCAGCACGCGGCACAGAGACAGAAACACAGTCAGACACAGAGATGGCCGAGCAAGGTGTCGGTGAACGGTGCACAACAATCAACTGGGCAGTATGCGTACGTAGGCACCAACTTGGCATACATCACTGGTTTTATGATGTCTGGATAGCCTGATTGTCCAGCACCGATGCTATGTTGATTGTCACATTAGTTCCAATTTGTATATGTCGCAAATGACTGCACTACAAAGGCAATCTAGCATGTTTTGTTTGTAAGCTACCAGTAAGATTGAAACATCTGTTGGCTTTTGTTCATAACATACACTTTAAAGTAACACCACACGGCCGAATACACGCTGTTATCACACTGGACCTGTCAAAACAACCCTCAATCAATAAATCATTAATCTGTAAAAAGACGCGATTGATGAACCGAAACATGTCCGTGTTTTTTCCAGCAATATACCAGGAATACGGACAATGATCGGTAGTTCCCAAAGAGCGTAAAAACGTAAAAATACATTCGACGTAAAAATACCGAAAACACACTTACCGCTTCCTTCCCTCATCCTCTTCCACTGAAAGCTTAGGAACAGCTGGCGAACGCTTCTTCTCTTTTTCTTTCGCCCTTTCCGGCTCTGACAGAGACACACCTTCGTCCGATTTTATATCTTTCGACACCTTGCGACTCTTGTCCCTCGATTGGTTCTCGACCTTCGGTGTGACAGGTTCCTGTTCAGCTTCACTCTCACTGCTGCTGCTACTGCTTTCACTGCTGCTGCTGCTCTCGCTGCTGCTGCTGCTGCCGCTACTGCTGCTGGTGCTGCTCTTCACTGCCTTCTTTTCCACCTCCTCCTCCTGGTCACTCTTCTCCGATTCTTCCCGCTCTTCCTGTTCCTCTTCCTCCTCTTCGCTGGAGACGCTGGGCAGGCGAGCCCGGGAGCGGGGTTCGGTCGGATCAGACCGCCGCCGCGACTCCGGCTCCGGCTCCGACTCCGGTTCGGACTCGGCCTTGGTTTCGGGCTCGGCCTCGGAGTCTGAGTCGGGAGGTGGCTGACTCGGCTCCTCGTCCTCCGGCGGCGGAGACGGGCGCGTCTTCTTCTTCTGTCGACCGGCAGCAGACAGACGGACGCGTCAGGACACGCCACTCAGCGCGAAATGTTAATGGCATGATGCACAAGGCTGCCTTTGTCCGGTACATCACAACACAGTGCCATAATCGCGGCGAGCGGCGAGTGCTCTGCTCTTGCCACCAGATACTGCAGCGCACCGCTGATGTAGCGCTACATTAGCGGTTAGAAGCATTTACAACAGCAACAGAGCACCGACAGGCAGATAACACTGGTCCTATTGCAAACACCTATTGCAAACACCCCTTCAGAATCGAACTTAATTTAATACAAACATTAACACAGTAGCTACTTAAATATTATCGATAAAATAATACCGTATCCTTACTACTTCACCATTGACAAATGAAAGGGAATGAAGCCAGGGCATATTGGGACCAATAAGCGCCTGATCCGCGGTCAGTCCAGCGCGAGAACGCAGCTCTCACCCGGAAGGAGGGCATCTTGGGCAGCGCCATGCGGAAGCCGAGGCCATAGCTGGAGCCGGCCAGTGAGCCTCGGTTGCTCTCAAGCAGCGACATCAGGTCAGATCGCTTCGGGGGCTGCATGGCCGTGCCGCCCGTCCGACTCTCCCGCGCCTGGCACACACAGTCACAGCAAAGGATCAGTAACAGGGCGCACAGGTCACGTCCATCATCTCACGCTGAACAAAACAATACGCACTCGCGTCTCCTCGCAGTCGACCTGCGCCTGGCGCCCCGTACGGACGTGCGACGGTGCGCGGGGAGGCTCACACCTCATCCTTACCTGTGTGAGTGATTGTGCCTGATTCCAAGATACGAGTGGAGTGAGTGCAAGTGACGAGAGAAGTTTTCGCAGTCACTATACATATGAACAATGGTATGTGAGTCATAACAAGTAATTACAAGACTAAAACTGGCATTGTTTTAATTGTACTTGCTACTTTTAATGGTGATCACTTGGACCAGTGCTGGCCAATACCGCAAGTTTATCAGGCCATTGTTTTGGACCTTTAACCAACTACCAACCGCAAAGTCTTTTAATGTCGGCAAGTTTTCAACAAACGCACGCAACTTCAACGGCAAACTCGACCGAGTGCACACCGGGAGCCGCCTACCCTCGCGCCGAAGACGCGGCCATCGCCCGAGGCAAAGAGACCGGCAGATGCCTGGCCGGCCGCCCGGCCCGGCCCGGCCGCTGCAGTGACGTCACTGACCGCGCGGTCGTCTGTACCGGGATGACCTTGGCCGGGTCATATCATTGTGGTCACGTGATGGTGGTGGCCCAGTGGTGGCGAATGGTGGACCTGGACACCCGCATAACTGAACGTGTGCTGAAAGTGTGCTGAAAGTGTGCTGAAAGTGTGATTTTGCTATAGTTACTTGTCAGTGTGTGCGAGCATGATGTGTATGTGTAAGTTGTTTAACGTTCCATCCGCATTAACAATGACGTGACCTCAGAATAGCCGACGTGTATTGTCGGAGAGTGTCCAAGTTGTCGAATACAAATACACACCAAGACAGGCGTAAACACCGAACACCTGGGGCATTCCACGACAAATCGACACACCGAAGTGGCAAACTGACACCCTACATCTCATATTTTGATGAAACTTTGTTCAGGGGGTAATTGGGGACCCAGAACACGCCTGTGCAATTTCCAGCTCACTCCGACTAACGGCTATGGAGATATAGCCTGCAGCATTTTCACCAGGTCAGACAAACTCATTTTTTTTGGACCAATTTGGGTTGTTTAAATTTAACCAACCTATAAATCATTCGACTCTGTTTGAGCTGAAGAACATTCTGGTAATTTGTATGTATGTTTCGTGTAACTGAAACATAAATGAAACATAAAAATGACCCTTCCCTCCCCCAGGCTCCTAGAATTGTTTTGGAGCTGGGGTGCGGCGTGGAAAATTCTGACTAAAAATAACTAATAAGTATAAAGAGTGAAAAATTCTGACTAAAAATAAGTATAAAGAGTGGAAAATTCAACCAAAAAGCATATGTACCAGGCTTTATCACCCAATTACCTGCTCACCAAAATGAGTTATTACCTATGTCAATTATTACCTGTCTTTCCATCCACAGGCTATCGTGGATATATCATTACATCCATAAATCAGTATCAGGTTTCCAATTATCCAATACATTTTAAAATAAGGAGTGGAAAATTCACAGTAAAACTCAGGAAAAGGGAGTGGAAAAATAGTATCCATAGGGTTTCATTTTCCACCCAAATTTCCCAATGATAGGACACTGCCCCCCCTCCCTCTCTAACTTGAAAACTAAAAGGGCTATAAAGACGCGGAAAAAACGTTTGAAAGCTCTTGACAAGGCCATTAGAGGTTAATTCGGGTTTTGGCTCAGCTCAATATTGAGGTCACTAGAGGTCATCAAAGGTCAAATTTTAAAGTATAGGACTTTGCTCCAGAAACCCCCAAATATCTCGGGAACTATGATAGCTAGGAACAAACGAGAAAAAAAAACACCGAAAGCTTATGAAAAATTCAATCGTCGTAGGTGTCCACAAGTTTAAGTTCAGGTTAATAGTTTAGGCCCTAGAGCAGTATTTGATTTTTCATTTCATGACCTGGTCCCGGATAGTAAAAATCCATAGGTGGAGAGTAAAATTGTATTGTCAGACAAGTTAAGATTTTCATTTTTGTTTTAATTATTTGACTTGGACAGTAAAAAATCCTGATTTGTAATAAATATGAAATCCTTGTGAGGAAAATTGAATGATATTTTAACTACAATGTCGGTAAGATCAGGCGAAAAGAGTGCACATTTCCTGAACAAATTTGAAGAGAGCAAAATTATTTGGACCCAAAAAGTCCAGAAAATGGCCCAAATTCCAAGGCTGCCCCAGAGGCCACCAAAGGTCACGAGGGCATTTTTTTCCAAAAAAGGTTTTAATACATATTTTTGTATTGGTTAGACATATAGCGGCAATTTTAACACCAACGTTTCTCCTTGCCAAGGCGCTTCGAAACATATTAATGGTGCCCTGGTTAGGTCAACTTAAAAAAATTTTACCTCAGGTCTAGGTCATTTGGTGACCCAGGTAGGTCATGTTGCACATGGGGCGACGCGACTCGACGAGACAAACGCAGTGGTGTCATTTGCATGTCTATACATTTATTATATCAATATGTATTGGCAAAAAGGTGCTGGTGACCCGAGATGACCTCAGCTGACCTTGCAGAGGTCACAGAGCAACAATTGCATCTGGGTCATCAATAATGAGCTAGAGTAACATGATTCGGGAAGAATTTGCCTGATCCAATGCATATTCTCTGAATAGGAAGCATTTGTATATTTCCCATTGACTTATACTGGGGAGGTCACGAAATTGACCTGACCTTAGGTCACTGATACAACAAAATCAGAGATAAATGAATTGTAGGTACTTATGACCTTATGAAATCCTGCAAGTTGAAAAGCTCTCGGACAAACACTGTGGCTTCGGCACGACCACAAATATTTTTGGAGGTAAGGTCACTTGACGTGACCTGGTGACCTGACCTGTGATGACCTGAAGTTAAAACTTTCACAAAATGTAGGTAATTGGTGCCCAAATAGTTGTGTCATATTTGGCGGCGTTGCACGCCGCCGTTTTCTCGCTATTCGCGAAAAACCTAAGAGGGGGTCAAAATGACTCCCCCCACCAGGGCGAGGGCTTATTGCTTGGACGGAAAATAATGGCATTTATAGAAAACACCTATCCACCATTTTTTTTGTACACTACCAGATGAAATCCTGAGGTCAATTTTAAAAAGGAAAACATTGCCCTTTTGTCAAGGTCACGCAAGGTCACCCAAGGTCACTCGAAATAACAAGTTTGAGTTACACGAAAAATAAATACAAATTACCAGAATGTTCTTCAGCTCAAGCGGAGTCGAATGATATATAAGTTTGTTAAATTTAAACAACTTGTATTGGTCTAATCAAAAACAAAATTGAGTGTCTGACCTGGTGAAAATGCCGCAAGCTATATCTCCATAGCCGTTGATCGGAGTGAGCTGGAAATCGCACAGGCGTGTTCTGGGGCCCCAATTACCCCCTGAACAAAGTTTCATACAAATCTGAGTCCTGTTCAAGGGGTCTGCGGCCGCCGCGGCTCCCGCGGACAAAAAGGCGGGGCTTAATTTGAACAACTTGAACACTTTTGCTGCCGCTGATGGCGTCCGATAGATGGTGCGTGTTTTTGCTCGCAACAAATAGGTAATTTCATGGAAACCCTGAATGTTTTCCAAAGCCACTCAACTACATGAATATCTACGAGTCACTACGAGTTGTCATTCAAGGTCAAACAACCACCAGTGAGCTGCGATATCAACAAAACAGTGCGCAACTGTTATCGGACGCGCGCCATTTATGTCGAAGTTCTTTTGCGGTTGCTCCCGAACAACCGCGAGAGCCGCAGAATCTATGACGTCACACCTCCGGACCCAGTTCTCTGTGATTGGCGGACGATTTAGCTCCGCCCTTTTGGAGGCGGGAGCCGCGGGGGCCGCAACAACTTGAACATCACTCTGAGATGTAGGGTGTTACCCCCGTGTCAATTTGTCGTAGAATGCCTCACCTTCAAATTAGAGTACGTTAGAAGAGCCGGAGACGGCCTGTTTCGTACATTCATGATGGCATATAGATAGAAAATTCCCGAATGCATTTTAAAGTTCACTAATACTGACACTCACCAAGAGCAAAAAGGTACAACCATATCATCAAACACTGACTAATGTACTCTACGCGACAGCAGCTTTAACCCGCGAGTTACTGGGGTATATTTCATAACGCGACTTACTGGGGGGGGGGGGGGGGGGGGGGGATATTTTTTGCCCCCTCCCCCTCTGATCTCCGGAACTACTGGACCGAATGTAAAAATTCAAACGGCATTCGATAGCCCTGGGAAATTTATCGAGGGAAACATAATATTGTTGACCTCGGGGTCACCGATGACGTCACAGGTCAGGTCAAGTACAAAATGTTTGACCGTGTCAAAAGGTCTCGATGGATGGAATTGTCGCGCAAAATTGCGATATTAAACGCATAAGCTGTCGATAAATCGGTATGATTAGTGTGTCTGACACTTCTAAGTACCTTTCTAAGCTGTGTATGACCTTGGGTCAGGTCAAGGTCATCCGAGGTCACGAGGTCAAACTGCAGATTACGGTCATTAGGCGTTGTAACACATGTTTATGGGTTTGTTTTTCGTCTAGAACGCGTAAAATGACCTTAGAACATTGTTTGTTCCATATAAATAGAAGAAAAAACAAAAATAGAAATGCGTTTTTTATGCATAGTCATGCTGTGAGGTGGTCGATTTTTGTCATTTAAAGGTCATAACTCAGTCATTTTTGAAGATATCGACTTCAAATTTGGTACACATATTCACCGCACACGTCTCGATCACATATACTCCGGTTTTTGGATAAATCTGATTTTTCTTGAAAATTTTGTAAAAACAAAACATAAATGTATTTGGATTTCTCAAAATTTTGAATAAAAAAACTCAAAAATCTGAGATAGCAGTTTGATAGCCCGGTCTATTGTGATTAGTTTGATTCAAGACAATTGAGTTTATCTCAAACATCGTACCTTTGACAGCATTTTCCGCAAACCATTATTTTGCAACAAAAACCTAAGACCATGACGTCACTCTGACGTCATTCCCGGTTGACCTGTCATAACCTCATATTTTTCCTTTTGCCAACATATGTAGAATTGATGTGAGAGAAGGTACTGCAAGTTTGGTGATGATACCGGTGTTCGTTTAGGAGTTATTGCAAAATAACGGGAGGGGGGTGGACAAAAAATAGCCCCCCCCCCCCCCCCCCCCCCCAGTAACTCGCGGGTTAAGGAGAGAAACATCAAAGCATTTAGATGGTTTGGCTGCGATGTATCGAGGGTTACCTTGTGCTGCTCCGCCTGTTCGTCCCACCACTTTTCAAACAACTTGTACGACGTGTTCTCTATCATGCGCTTATTGAAGTCCCTCTTTAGGATTTGCTTCAATTCTTTAACAACTTGGTCTAAGGAATGCCTGTGAAACGCAGTGAGACAGCATTAGTGCACTTCATGATGTGTGGTGTACAATCAATGGAAACCCACAGCCCAGTAACAAATCAGCAAGTGGACCTGGAGGGTTCGAAGCAAACTGCTCCACATATTATCTACGAGACTCACGGCAATACTAGCTTCTATGCACCTGAGATAGGCGATAGCCACCAAAAAAACAAAACACCAGTTAACAGCTCTGTGCGGCAGACTTCTGGCCTAGCGCTGAGTTCTCTGACTCAGCTACCTTCCCGCCCGCCAAACCCCCGGAAACCCACTGCGCCACCACCCCCGGAAACCCACTGCGCCACTGCCCCCGGAAACTCACTGCGCCACTGCCCCCGGAAACTCACTGCGCCACTGCCCCCGGAAACTCACTGCGCCACTGCCCCCGGAAACTCACTGCGCCACCGCCTCCGGGGTGAGCTGTTCAGCTTCGACGGCCGGCGCGCCGTCGTAGTCGGGTGGCGGCGGCGCGCCGTACATGTTGTACCCGGGCGGCGGCGGGTACGGGTACATCCAGTCGGGCGGCCGCCAGCACGGGTAGCCGGGGTCCGCACCACCCGGCGGCGGGAACGGCGGCAGCGGCGGCTCGAAGCCAGGCGGCGGCGGCGGCGGCTCCGGGGCGCCGTTGACGGGCGGCGGCGGCGGCGGCGGCGGCGGCGGCGGCGGCGGTGGCGGCGGCTCGGGCGGCTCTTGGGGCCGCCGTCGCTTCTTGCGGCGCCGCGGCCGCGCGTTGTCGTCCACGGCGAGCACGCCGAGTCGCCTCCGCAGCTCCTGGAACGAGCGTAGGCCCTCGAGCGAGCTGCGCTGCCGCTGCCAGCTCGGCCGGTCGGCGCGCAGCTCGGACAGTCGGTCGCAGGCCAGACGGTGGCTCTGCAGGTAGTTTTCGCGTGACAGGAACGGGGACGGAGTGAGACTGAGCGGCGCCGGCGGCTCGCCGTCCGAACTCTCCTCGGACTCGGCCAGCGAGCCGGAGCTGGCCGCCTCGCCTCCGCTGTCCAGCAGCTGCGCGAATGACGGCGCCAGGCTGTGTTTGGACTTGCGATGCAGCAGCTGTGCGATGCGCGTGTCTAGATCCATCCGCTGGCCGGTGTCCTCCAGGGGCGGCGGGACGGAGAGGGGAGCGGAGACGGCCGGCACCTGTTCCGGCTCCGGCTCCGGGGGCGGCGCCGGCTCTTGGCGCTCCGGCTCCGTCCAGACGGCCAGCGGATCCTCACGGCCCGGAGGACGCTCCTCGCGCGGAGGAGGACGGTCCTCCTGCACGTCGGTGAACATCTGCCGAACCTTGGCACCTGACGAGGGGCGACAACGGTAGATATAGCTCCATGTATATTCAAACTGATCACACATGCATGATAGTACACATACTATAACAATTCCTCTTATATCCAACTGGATCACGAAATGCGAGCATGAAACAGTCGGATGTTACGTATCAATTACTGTATATGTTTTTACATCAGACCATCAAGACCACACCAGGTTGGACCACACCAGGTCCAACTTAGCGCAGTAAAGGCTGGAGCACGTACCGAAAGGATCCAGGAACACGCCGAGGACGTTGCCCATGACGGACTTATGGTTGAAGGTTTCGACACAGGCCTTGGCGCCCTGGACAAGCCTGAACACCAGCTGGGCCAGGCCGAGGTGCTTGTTGGTGCGTGGGTGATAGAAGATGACCAGCTCGTCAAGCTCTCCGCACTCCTGAACCTGTGACCAGGCGACACAGATCAAATGGTCAGAAATTACCTCTGGCAGTGGACTAATCCAGTGTTGGCGAATACATAATAGAATAAAAAGATCCTTTATTCACAGTAATTTGCCTACAGTTACAGATAGTAACTGAGCAGGTACTCTGAGATTAGTTTTACTTGTCCAAAACGAAGCAACAACATATGACATGTTATGAGTATGTCACATTCACCAATGACTACCTGAAGCCGCACGAAGTTCCCTGCACAAAATATATCACAAAAGTTTTAAAAAATGTTCTGATAGCTGACAGCATCCTAAGAGAACACCAGCTCAATAGCTGAGGCTGCGACGTTCGGCAATCAGCACAGGCCCGACCAATCAGTGGCGAACCAGTGACCAGGCAGAATGTTCTGATAGCTGACAGCATCCTAAGAGAACACCAGCTCAGTAGCTGAGGCTGCGACGTTCGGCAATCAGCACAGGCCCGACCAATCAGTGGCGAACCAGTGACCAGGGAGAATGTTCTGATAGCTGACAGCATCCTAAGAGAACACCAGCTCAGTAGCTGAGGCTGCGACGTTCGGCAATCAGCACAGGCCCGACCAATCAGTGGCGAACCAGTGACCAGGGAGAATGTTCTGATAGCTGACAGCATCCTAAGAGAACACCAGCTCAGTAGCTGAGGCTGCGACGTTCGGCAATCAGCACAGGCCAGACCAATCAGTGGCGAACCAGTGACCAGGCAGAATGTTCTGATAGCTGACAGCATCCTAAGAGAACACCAGCTCAGTAGCTGAGGCTGCGACGTTCGGCAATCAGCACAGGCCCGACCAATCAGTGGCGAACCAGTGACCAGGGAGAATGGAAGAGTTCAGTGGTGGCGTCAGCAAACGCATCTCCCCCGGGTGCCCCAGACCTTGCACCTGTCCCGCCCATGCCTGTCGCTGCCATACAGCCCCCACTCACCATCTCGGCTAGAAAGGTCCGATCGATGTTGTCGTTAATGTTTGTGATCGAAACCTCCAGCGGTGGTGGCGCGCCCACGTAGTACTCGTCAATC
Source organism: Chirona hameri (assembly GCA_036785665.1). Lineage (NCBI taxonomy): Eukaryota > Metazoa > Arthropoda > Thecostraca > Balanomorpha > Balanidae > Chirona > Chirona hameri. Next base: position 55,908 of record JAXIVJ010006257.1, read on the forward strand.
TGCCGAACACAGGTGGAGTTCAGTGACACTTACATACACATGTGAGAACACGTTCAGTTCATAGCAAAAATGCAGAGCAGACAGCATAATATGCAAGACGAAATGTCTAAGGGCACATTGGCTTTAACCATTAATTTACTACACTTGAGCCTTGTCATGGTTCTGCAGCCTACATGAAAAGCAACACTGAACAACACAATTACACAACTTAATCAGCAGGCCCACACTAATAACCTACTAATTTCCGCCATTGACCGTGTCTCTGACCACAACCAGCACATCAGCACATACGGGATACAGGATACGGGAACACCTGGCACGGGACACCACTGGCAGCTGGAGACCACAACCAGCACATCAGCACATACGGGATACAGGATACGGGAACACCTGGCACGGGACACCACTGGCAGCTGGACACCACAACCAGCACATCAGCACATACGGGATACAGGATACGGGAACACCTGGCACGGGACACCGCTGGCAGCTGGAGACCACAACCAGCACATCAGCACATACGGGATACAGGATACGGGAACACCTGGCACGGGACACCACTGGCAGCTGGAGACCACAACCAGCACATCAGCACATACGGGATACAGGATACGGGAACACCTGGCACGGGACACCACTGGCAGCTGGACACCACAACCAGCACATCAGCTTCCAGCACAACACCTGGCACGGGACACCACTGGCAGCTGGAGACCACAACCAGCACATCAGCTTCCAGCACAACACCTGGCACGGGACACCACTGGCAGCTGGAGACCACAACCAGCACATCAGCCTCCAGCACAACACCTGGCACGGGACACCACTGGCAGCTGGAGACCACAACCAGCACATCAGCCTCCAGCACAACACCTGGCACGGGACACCACTGGCAGCTGGAGACCACAACCAGCACATCAGCTTCCAGCACAACACCTGGCACGGGACACCACTGGCAGCTGGACACCAGGGTGCTCCCCTACGCTCCCCTAGTGCTCCCCTAGTGCTCACCTAGTGCTCCCCTGCGCTCACCTAGTGCTCCCCTACGCTCCCCTAGTGCTCCCCTGCGCTCACCTAGTGCTCCCCTACGCTCACCTAGTGCTCCCCTACGCTCCCCTAGTGCTCCCCTGCGCTCACCTAGTGCTCCCCTAGTGCTCCCCTGCGCTCACCTAGTGCTCCCCTGCGCTCACCTAGTGCTCCCCTACGCTCGACTACATAGCACCGGCAAATGGTCAACAGAACCCCTAACCGCGCAGCACCCTGGTCCACAGCAGAGTCAGCCCCTGCCGGCGGTAGCCACGTACCCGGAACTTGGGCACGGTGAGCTCGGCCACCTCCATACGGGACCAGATGCGCGCGAGCGCCGAGCGCGGGTCGCGCACCTGCACTGTCGGGTAGGTGTCGTCGTTCGGCACCCGACCATCGTACCTGGGGGACAGGCCGGGGAGGGAGGCGGGGCGTGGGAGAGGTAAGCGGGACGACACTACAGCAAACACATTACACCGACACATGCTTGGTCATTACACTTGGGCTTACATATATACTGAGTTGCATTAGTGATGCTCCGTTTCAGAGCGCATACACATACCCGTCCACTTTTGAGGACTATTCTGTAGATGGTTACAGAATGCATACACTATACACTGTTTGATTGCACAATAAAGATGGACTTTTTGGGTTGAATAAGTTTGCAGAGAAGATACATGTAATAATACATGCCAGTTGCTTGACACCCATCTATCGTAGTGCCAGTCAGGAAAGGTGTCTGAAATGTGATCATAATCTTCCTGGCCCCAGTTACTACACAAAACAAATCACCTTCAGCAGCGAAGTGTATAACCTTGTCAGGTTTTCATAGCTGCGCCTGTGAAACAGTTCTATATATTTGCATTGTGTGCCATACATGCGACAGTAAAGCTGGCTGACATGGTTGAATGGAGAATGATTACTGGAGAATGGTGACTTACACTTACCTGAGTATTTTTGCAGCTCCTTTGATAATGAATGGGTCTGAAAGTAGCTTGAATGCCTTAAACTTTGGGGGTTGAGAGTGTCTGTCATTTGCATTGTGAATTTGCTGATGATGTGGTACATGAGTTCGTGGATGCTCATTAATTCCATTCATAACAACCTATCTTGAGATAATGCCTGGAAACAGAATTGTATTTGTTAGAATATTACAATTGAAATTTGTAACACATTCAAATTGGACAAAACACAAACTATACAAATATACCAGCCTGGAGAGAATAACAAGAGCAGTAGACATTGATGATATTATGCAAGGAGCAGATATATTGTTGTGACAATGGGGACAACAGGCTAAATCACTGGCAGAAACGACACTATTTTTGAAAGAAACTAAGGTTGCTGCGCCAGCTACATCCCCTGGTAAATTATTCCAATGTCCCACAACCCTTCTACCAAAAAACGATTGTCGTAACCTAGTCCTACTTTGTTAAATAATGAGTTTATGCTGATGACATCTACCTCGATTTTCCCTATTAAATTCAAACATGCCCTTTAAATACCCCATATGCTGACCATTTACAAATGTAAACACTTCAATGCCTTTTTAGCCCCCTCAGCCTTTTTAAGTGATAACATATCCAATATCTTTAGTCTATCCTCATACTGCATATTACTAAGACTCTTAACCATTTGTGTTGCCCTTTGTTGTACTCTTTCGAATAACCAGCAATCTCTCTCATATGTCAGAGATCAGGCTTGAAATACGGTGTAACATATGTACAATAAAGTTTTGTAATCACCTCTTCACTTTTGTAAGAAACATTCCTGTTAATAGCCCCAAGCATTATGAGTGCCTTTTTTCTGGCTTTGATGACCTGGTCTGATGCTGATAGTTTACTGCTTACCATTACGCCTAGATCCCTTTCCCTTTCAATTTGAGTTAACTCCTGTCCGCCCATTTCATACATATTTCTACAGTTCACTCGGCATACATGCATAATCTTACATTTGCTGAAATTGAATTTCATCTGCCATGTATCTGACCACTCAACTAGCTTATCCAGATCCGATTGTAAAACATCCTGGTCGTGTTTCCCCTCAATAACTCTGAAAACTTTAAGATCGTCTGCAAATTTCAAGACTTTGCTAGCTACACCATTCTCAATTGTATTTATGAATATTAAAAACAGCAATGGGCCCAGGAATGAACCTTGTGGGACCCTACTGAGCACATCCTTCCAATCCGATTTGCAACCATTTAGTAAAACTCTCTACTCACATCCTGAAAGCCAAAATTCTATCCAATCCAGTATCTTGCCATTGATCCCATGACTTTTCAGTTGCAAACACAGTCTTTTATGTGGAACTTTATCAAATGCTTTACTAAAATAAAGATATGATTTTAGTAATCTAAACCCAATCTCAAATCTAAACCAATCTCCAATCACAATCGGAGCAGTGGTTGCAAAGTTATTAGCTTCCGAAAAGCGTCTGTATGGCCGGGTCGGGCCGGATCAAATGTAAATTTGTCTAGTAAGTTGACGAGAAACCTCACGGGCGCTTCACGCCCGCTCGGTAACAAATTTACATTTGACCAGACCCGAACCGGCCGTACAGACGCTTTTCTGACGCTAATAACTTTGCAACCACTGCTCCAATTGAGATCGGGTTTTCACCATTAGATAGGACCATCAAATCAATGTTGATTTTGGTATGGTGCGTTCTGATAGGGGTGGTACCACAGCACGTGGCACACGCAAACGTCGAAATGAACAAAAATCATTGTTGATCAAAAATGGCATTATTAATCTGAGCATTATTTTTGTATACGTTGAAGCATGCAGCGCTCAGGAAGTACTCCCTTTTGGCAGATTCGAGAAAGGAGATCATGAACAATTTAATAAAACTTTATTTGTATGTTGGCATGCATGGAGGCCTGGCAATTTTTTATGGAGGACTAAAATGACTATGTGTTACTACCATGTGTGCTCCCATACCATTTCATATTTCAAACATGTTTTAGCTTTACCAGAGCGCGCCCGCTCGGTCATCACCCAAAAAGGTGTTTTACTGGTTTTAATATCATTAAAGGGAATTTCTCACCTTTGCATTAGTTTTAAACTGAGATGCCATTATTTTTGGCCATTATTGAAATGTCTAAATTACTAAGGTCATTTCCCCCAAAACTTAACTGTTTTTAAGCAATTTGATTTACCATTTGCAAAATGCACCCAGGCTGGTGCAGCCGCTGATTGGCTGACAGCCACTTTGTCAGGCAATCAGCGGCGGTCTATAGCTCAATAATGACATCATCAGCCCAAATAAAAAACAAAAAATGTATAAAGTTAAGTGACTTTTCAAGATAAAAAATATCACCATCGTTTTGAGCAGCACTTACTTCATATTTTGTACTACAACCAGAGTATATTTGACAACTTTAAAAGGTTACAAATTCCCTTTAAATGAAGTGCATTGTTATGATGTGCACCACACAGTTGATCTTCTTTCACCAACTATCACAAATCAGCAATATTTGTTGAACTTTAGGCTAATACTGACTCTTAGACTCTTAGTGCCGTTCTTCGCTTCCAGAGGTGCTCGCACACACATGACAGACCTAACTACATACTAGATGGACAGCAGCTTCCATATGCAAATACACAGATGGACCTCAGAGTATTGATTGACAATCAACTGAAGTTCCATGAGCACAGCCGAAGTGCGACAAGGAAGGCTGGCGGGGTAGCACACAGTTTCCTGAAAGGGACATTGTGCAGAGAACCCAAATTCATGGTCCACATACTCAAGGCACATATCAAGCCAGTCTTAGAGTATGCCTCAACTGTCTGGAACACTGGATACTTGCAAGACGTCAGGAAGCTTGAATCTATACAGAGGCTCTGGACTTGTTAGGTCAAAGGACTGGAAGATAAGGAATATGGGAACAGGTTAAGAGCACTCAATCTGTACTCTGTGAAGGGAAGATTTCTCAGAGCCGACCTAATCAAGTGCTGGAAAATCTTCAATGACAATTGTCCCATAGAGCCCACAGATCTATGGGACACCTCCTCTGACTCCCGAACTCGAGGTCACCGATTTAAAATCAGGGTTAGCCGATGTTAAATCGATGCTAGGGCTCGCTTTTTCACTGAACGTGTGGTACATGATTGGAATTCCTTGCCCGACCGGCTAGTGTCCTCAGCGACACTGACAGAGTTCAAGTCCGCTCTAAAAACCTATCTAGCCAACCAACTATTTGATTATCTGCACTAGATTGGATAGGTAAAACAGACAATCTGCACTATACCATTTATTCCAGTATACCTACATTTTCTATCCACTCCACCTTTGGTATGTGCCCTGTCCTTAACAAGCTAGGGCAGGGTTAGAAGCGCCAGGGACTCCTATCCACCAGTCATATTTCCTGCCCTAGTTCCTTCATTCCTCCCAATTCACCCATTCCTGTCATTGCCCATTGCATTTTCGATCTCATTTTCTTGAATTGCTCTCTTCGTTTACATCTTCAACTAAGGTGGATTCAGTAGTTATTCTGCACCAATCTCATTGTGTGGTCACATTCTGCGGTGTATATGTCCACATTGTTTACACATTTGTTTACACATTTGTTGTATTTGTTGTATTTTGGACCTCAAGGTATTCTCTGTTGAACGCATTTCGGCATCCATTGGCACCAATTTTCGTTAAGTTACTACTCCACAACAGTTATTTTTACGACTGGCTCAATTAATAACACCAAGCAGACGTAATCTTCCAGCCCTTTACATCCCTGTCCCATCCAAATGTGAGATTCTTGTCCTGTGCAGGGTTTGGCACGTCTCTCTTCGACACAGTTTCCTTCCTACATTATCCTCTCCACCATCAGGGTAATGAGCAAAGAAACCCAACAGGTGAGTTGAACAGGTGAGTTAGAAATTAGGTGTTGTTCAGATGGTCATGCATGTAAGTAAATTTTCTTCTCTAAAGTTTAGATCAGCAGAAAATAACAAATATACACCAAGGCCAGTCAAATTGAAATTGAAAATAGATTCTTAATATTTAGCAGGATTATGCTGAGTTAGAAGGTGCAGCAGATTATTTACAAAAAACAACATGGATGATGATGATGATCTTGGTTTAAGGGCACTGCAGCTACTAGCTATGTGGCACACATTCCAACATGGAAAATAGGGTAAACAACTATAATGCCTGACACATGATAACACCAGACTTCTTATGCTACAGGTGCTATAGAGAAGGCACAGATCCAGGGGGCTCTCGCCACCCTGAGCCTCAGGTTGCGCCCAGGCTGTGCGCCTGTACGGCAAACTGGAAAAACTGTTTTTGTCGTTAAATCCAGCGTAACTCGGCGTTTGCGCTGAAATTTCGGCGCAGCATCCGGCGTAACTCATTGATTGCGCCGAAATTTTGGCGCAATCGCCGAGTTGCGCTGGATTTATCGACGAAAACAGGTTTTTTTCCAGTTTGCCGTACGTTGAATATCAAACATTAATTTGACTTTAAATTTCGGCGCAGTGAAAAATTTCGGCGTAATTGTGCCAAAATTTTGGCACATTTTCGTGCGCCAAACTTCAGCGCATGAGGGTTCGCTGGGGCATCCAGCGTAGTGCATGGATTTTTTCCAGTCTGGCCTGTACGGTGCAACTTTTAGGTTTTTATCACGCTCCAACCCCAGGTTAACATAATTTCTGTGATTCTCCACCCCGTCAACATTTCGCTGATGGCGATGCGACGACTATGTGGTGCCCCCTGAACAAAATTCTGGATCCACACCTGGAGTGTGTCAGTATCGTTCAGAACACCAAAAGCATGAAAATCCTGGCATTAAGACATGTCCAGTATTACAGTTGTCTACCCTAAATGAAACACAAAGTTGATTATTACATTTGTTTAATATCAACCTCACCAAACATAAACAACCCAAATTCCATTTATCCCAAAACAAAGTTATTCCTTAAAACAGACACAATGTCAACACGAAATTACATGGGAAGCCGTTAAGTAGCGATCCGCCCAAAACGAACCCATCCACACACAAAATAGCACGACACCCGTGTGATGGTGGCTTAGGCTGTGTTGATGTTGATGTCGAGCGGGAGCAGGCACACGAGTTGGAACGCTTGTACCACGTATGTTATTCCGAATTAAAGTGCACGACAGGTTTTTTGGCTCTGCAATTCAGATGTATGTCACCTACGACACTTTAAATGCATTAAATGCTTGCAAATTTGTGACAAAAACTTCTGCAAATAAGTAATAATCACATTGATACCGTAGTGCGTTCCCCGCGCGGGCGTGTTGTTACTCGCGAGTCGCGATTAGAGGGATCTGCGCCATTAAATAGGTGCGCAAAATTGAGTGGCAAATGAACAAGTCATTGAAATACCTCACGACTAAATTAAGACCTCCGCAGATAGCTGTGCATTATACTTAATTGCATATGCACTAGCAAAAGCTCATTGCATGTCCTTTCACTCAAGTTAGCTATGTAAGCGACATCACTACTTCATGTGATAGCATGTTTAATATTTAATACCCGGTATGATTTGGGAAAAAATGTGTAGTTACAAACAGCAAATACATGTTCATTAGAGCCGCAATATTTATGCATTTTGTACAAGCATGAAGGCACTTTTTACCAGCATTATGTTTTTGCGGCATATGACCTATATACGTGCATGAAATTGTGTATATAAGCTGCATAAGACCATCACAGAAGCAAAACTTAGTTTACATTGTATCTTTCAGCGATATAATAGGAATGCAAAGAATGTTTTGATTTGTTTTATCTGCATCTGCATTGTTTTCATTTGACTTCGATTTTATTTGCATCTCCATTCTCCACAGACCACACTCAACCCAAATCGAACATTTCTTTAGTTCCAGTTTCGGATACAGCCTCGCTATGTAGATGAAAACATAGGTCTTAGGTGATTTGTTTTCCATTTCTGAAGTTGAAAATTAACCAAACCCATTGTATCGCAGTTCTAGTTGCACAGTGCACTGCACAATAAAGGATTGCAAACATATGGACGCATGCTATCATTGATTTTACTATTGTTATTTCTGTGAAGTAGTCGAAATTAATTTCAACATTCTTCTTTCTCACCCTTTGATCTAAATACACGATGTCTTACTAGCAGTTCTAGCACATATCGGATAATTTAGCAGCCTCTTTTCAGCAATGAAACACACCACACTCTAGAGAAATGTATTTTCTATTATTTGATTATTAAGATTGCTTTTGGATTCTGTATCAGCAAATTATGAAATTTCATATGAACGTAAAATATTGATGTATATTTTCATTGCAGTTATGCAGAATTCTGGGGGCGTAAACGTTGGCACCATAATAACCTTGCGCCAATGATTTGATATACGTTCACCAGTAATATAGTTCATAGCTTCAACAAGATAATTTATCTTTTACGCCTTATTATCGAAAAGTATCATTTATTTTATAAATAAATTATAAATTTGGATGATTTGAAGAATAACTTATTGCACGAATGAAAATATATCACAACTCAGCAATTTTGCAACTGGCGGCGTCAGCCGGCGCCTGTGGTGGATTGTGGGAGTGGTGTTGGGATTTCGATGAGTAATTCATTTTGGTTATAGTGGAAGTGGGAAACGAAACGAACATTCAGAAGGATTGCGAGTGGGGGTCAATAGTGTTATAATCACACTGCACTTTAATCATGGCCCAAATTCTACCCATCAAGTTTCAGGAGCATTTGCAGGTTAGTGTTTTTCTTTCCTAATCATGTCAATTTCAATATGATGCATAACATAATATTTTGATGTTGTTGGGTTTATATTTAATTATGAATTGAAAATAACTGATGAAGTTGTTGATTCTGTCAGCTTATTGGCCTTTCCATTGAAGCTCTAGGAGTGCAAAAGCTCCAACTTTAGCTGGTTTTCCTGTCGCTGTGCAATGAGTCATACAATGTGTTCCATGTTTTTTTTTGTGTGGAAAAATGCTATGTGAAAGATGAATGAACCCTCCCGCTTTACAAGATGGAAGTTGATCGATAAAGGCTCAACTTGGACTGCAATGTTTGTTATTGTCAGAGTTGCAGAACTTAACCCTATTAGTGGCAGGGGGGGGGGGGGGGGCAGATTCTGCCCACCCCTCAGGTTTTTCACAGATATCTCTGGAATGGCTGGGAGCAGACCCATGCAATTTTGGGACTTTTCCTATAATCAATTTCCACATATGGAGTCAAAATGTTGAGTTCCTAACCGTAACAGGCGGTCCAGGGCCTGGTTTTGGGAGGTTTTTTTGGCGACATTTGGCGATAATATAGAGATGCGATCTTCACTGCTTCTTCCTAACTGCATGAAGTATAAAGGAGTTACATAGTTTTAGGGTGATTGGAACAAGTGCAAATTATTCTGCCCACCCCTCAGGTTTTTCACAGATATCTCTGGAATGGCTGGGAGCAGACCCATGCAATTTTGGGACTTTTCCTATAATCAATTTCCACATATGGAGTACAAATTTTGAGTTCCTAACCGTAACAGGCGGTCCAGGGCCCGGTTTTGGGAGGTTTTTTTTTGCGACATTTGGCGATAATATAGAAATGCGATCTTCACTGCTTCTTCCTAACTGCCTGAAGTATAAAGGAGTTACATAGTTTTACGGTGATTGGAACAAGTGCAAATTATTTTATGTTAGTGAGCTATAATACATATTGCACGGCAGAGAGAGGCTCGAAAAGGGGATGTTTTCTAGCAGACTGGTTATTGATTCAACTCTGATTGAATTGATTGGAATCATTCAATCAAAATCCCTTTAATCAAAGAAGAATCGATTCACCACCAGATTTTGTGATTCATGAATCATGATTGAATCCAAACCTGCATAGAAACAAGGCTGATTGAATCCAAAAGACTGCAATGCTATTTCAATGGTGAGTCAAACATGATTTGATAAATACAAAAATTGATTCTTTGATTCAGAAAGAATCATTTCTAAAATGGATATCTATCAATCAAACGTTACTAAATCATTCATATTCCAAAATGAATTGTGATTGAATCCTTCCAAAAGCAGTGAATCAATAACCAGTCTGGTTTCCAGGAAGTTATTTTGATATATTTTGCCTTTCTTTTTCGCTAACCTGGCCCAGCCTATGGATACAAAATATGCTTTATAACTGTTGTGTCTGTCACATTAATGCACCATTTCATTTATAAAAAAGGAAGAAAGAAATACTTTTATTTCACATTTATTTAACCCCCTTATTTAGTGATCTGCAAATGCCTATGATTTTTGAATTTGCAAAGGTCACCAGCATATATCAATCCCCAGTTCAATATCTATTGATCCCCATTAGTTGTGTTCAAATCAGTTGATAAACATGGCAGCTGTGGTTGATCAAATATCCCTCTATTTTTTTTAGTGCCCCCCCCCCCCCCCCCTCCCCCCCCCCCTGTTGTCCCCCTATCAAATATTTAGGAACCGTATTTGTTTAGAAATGTATTTGTTTAGAAATGTAGATCATGTTGAGGGGAATTGAACGCCATTTGATTTGTGAAAATCAGGCTGGTGGATCTCAAGATCTTGGGGGGGGGGGGGGGGGCGAATCCCCTCCCTGCAGCTAATAGGGGGTAGCCAGGAGGTGCCACTAATAGGGTTAAAGGAAACCAGTCGCTGCCAAATTGCTGTGAATTTGCTAATAAGGTGTATTCATACCTGGAAATGTTGAAGAGAAAAAAAATTGGCTAAATTTGTTTGGCATTGTTTTGGCTAAATTATCAAGATATAAACAAATAAAAAGGAATATATTTCAAAAACAGACTCGCATATACAGTTTAGATTGTGAGAAGTGGCACAGACTTAAGTGGTGCATGGTTTATAACATTGTGTGCTCAGAAGAAGATGTAAAAGACTCAGAAGTTTTGTTAAAATAATTATTGATAAAAGTAGTAAGTAATGTAATGATTATCCTATAATTGTTCACATAACTAGCATAACATTGTCATTGGTGAAGGGTTCACTCTGGTCCAATAACGCTGTTTTTAACACATGCTACCATATGAAGCTTTTCAACAAAGGGGCCAAAACGTTTGACAAAACATCAAATTTCAGGATGGAACATCAAATTATTCGGCAGGAGAGTCCTTACAACCACACAGATTATGCCATAAGTGATTTCTTGACATGGGCTTCAAAGCTGCTATCTCAGTTATACAACATAAAAGTGACTGATTTCCTTTAAATGGACTATCCCACCTTAACCCGCACACTGCAGGGGGGTGATTTCAGCCCCCCCCCCCTCAGGTTTTTCTCAGATAGCGAGAAAACAGCGGGCGCGCAGCGCCGCCCAGGTTTTTGGCATACCTGTTAGGACATCAATTGCGCACACTTTGAGAAAAAACTCAGGTCATCTCAGGTCAGGTCACCAGACCAGGTCAAGTGACCCCACCTCCAAAAACGTTTTGCAGTTGTGCCAAAACCAGGAATTTCTCACCGATCAGTTTGAAACTTACAGGGTGTCATGGGGCATACATACTTACAATTCGTATATCTCAGAATTTGTATATCAGTGACCTAAGGTCAGGTCAATTTCGTAGACCTCCCCATAATAAGTCAATGGGAAAATATTAAAATGCTTCCTATTTCAAGGATATGCATGATATTAGTCCAATTACTTCTGGATCATGTTATAGGATGTTCTTGATAATCCAAGTGTAAATGACCCCTATGGGGTGATTTGAGGTCATCTGAGTTCACCATCACTTGTTTGTCAATAACTCGCGACATAATGAAGATGGAGAAGTAAAACCGACAGAAATATGTTTGTCTCGTCGAGACACGTCTCCCTATATGCAACATGACCTATTTGGGTCTTGACCTCAGGTCAAGATCACATGACGTGTGATATTTTGTTTAAGTTGATCTAACAAAGGTCATTATTTATATTATTCGAAGCGCCTTGACGAGACAAACACAATGGCGCAAACAGTTTCCGTTAGCTTAATTAGGGTAAAAGTTAATAGCGAAAACGGTTTTTGCAACAACAACAAAAAACAGTATTTGTTCCCTTTTTTACCTCTGGAGTCTCAAATATTGACCCCAGGTCAAATTTGAGGACATGTCGATTGGAAATTTCAATGGCTGGCGATCGCTTTTCCCGTTT